>JANHFX010017981.1:20375-74793 GCA_027560015.1 Chloroceryle amazona | reverse complement strand
TAGGCGCGGGGCGGCGGGGAGCTGCCGCCGGCGACGGGCTCGCCATGAAGAAGCACTCGGCCAGGGTGGCCCCGCTCAGCGCCTGCAACAGCCCCGTCCTCACCCTCACCAAAGTGGAAGGTAAACGACGACGACGAGCGGGACGGGGGACAGTCACGGGGGTGTCCCGGGAAGATTGGGTACCGCGACGGGGGATGCTCCGCGACCATCGCGTACCGCCAGAGGGGATGCTCCGGGGCGACCGGGTGCGGTGCCAGGGCGATGCCCGGCGGCGGGGGAGCTGCGAGACCCGTGGGCGGGCAGAGGGGGGTCCCCGCCGCTCGCCAAGGGATCGCGCAGCTCCCCCGCCGCCCGGCATCGCCGGCGCTCATCGCCGGCGCCCGCCCCTGGCGCCGACCCCCGTCTTCTGTCCTGCTCTACTCCGGCTGTTTCCTCCCCCACGCTCCAGACGCAGAGCTCCTCTCCTGGAGCTCCCCTCGTGGCCCGGGAGAAGCTACCAAACCCCCGGGGCAAGTACTTGCCAAACGGGATCCCTGGCAGGAGAGAGGGTGGGAGGGAGGATTCTGGACAGATTTGACCCCCGATGGGACAAACAGCCCCATGTGCCAACCTTCTGTCCTCACCTCTGATTGCCTGATTTGGAGTTCTGTGATCTGGAGGGATATTAGGAGCCCAACAGCAGTGAGAGGGTTGGCAGACCTTCAGGGACCATTGGTACCTTTGGAGACGTTCAAGGATCAAGGCTGGGAACCTTAAAAAGGCCAGTGATGGCTCCCCAGAGAGCTCTGAAGCTCTGGGTGTAGCTGGTGTGGAGGTGTGGGGTGAGGAACTGCAGTCTTGGGTGGAAACCTGTAGGCCTAGAGAAGCAGAGTGGGTGAGATGGAGGCAGGAGTAACAGGAGAGTGCAGGTCATGAAGAGAAGCCCATCCATCTGAGGGATGGATATGGAGCTAAGTTCCTGAAGGAAGGGCAAAGATCCCCCCTGCTGATTTTGGGGAATCTATTGGCAGATGTGGTAATTGGTTGACAGAATGGGGTTGGTGAGAGGAAAAAGGTTGGCTGAGAGGAATGGAAGGGAGGAGAGGCAGAAAGGGATGGGCAAGATGAAGCAAAGAGGAAGAACAACTCAAAAAATTGAACAGTAAGAGGTAAAGTATGAACATGAAACTCCATAAAAAGCTCATAAAGGGAAAAAAAGGTAATATTTAAAAACGGAGAAAAAAGAAAGGAAAATTAAAAATGGTAGCAATAGCTCTGTGGATGAGAAAGTGAGAAAATGCAGAAATGCCCAAGAGAGAGAAAGGAACTGAAAGTGGACAGCAAGTAGAAAATCAGGAGGACCTGAAGGTTGTCATTTCATGGAGAATACTGCTGTTGCATTCTCTCAGCATAAAAACCACCTGCTGTACAGATAGGAAAAGGGATCTCTGTTTCCTGGCCAAAAGAAGAGCAGGCCTGGTCTTAATCACACTATAATTAGAATTTTAAAAAGCCCTTGGAATTAACCCCCATGCACACTAGAGTGTTTCTCTCAAGGTTCACATTGGAGGCTCCTCTGGGGAGGGAGCACATCTCCCTTTCTTTTGGTGCACTGCACATGCTTTATGAATCATAAATAATAATAACCTACCAGGTTCCAGCTTTGAAATGTGGGTCATCTCATTCCTCTTCTAGCAGTTCAAATACAGTTTATTACCTACCTTATATAGAAACAGAGGCAGCGCTATCTTTCCCTGTGCCATCAAATTGAATCCTTTCAAGCATTTCCATGTCTGCTCTGCATACCAGCTCTCAGATACCCTGCTGCCGCCCACCAGGGACTGCGTTGACCTAGTTGGACTTCTTCTTCAGACTCTTTTTTTCCTTTATCAGCAGTGACAAAATCTAAATTGTCTCGATGCTGTATGATAGGGTCCAGAGGTTGTGCGGAGTCAGGTAAGAGTTTCCTTTGCTGTTTGCCTCCTTTTAATGAAACAGACTGGCTTTGTTTGCGAGCTTCCTTTTCCAAATCATTTGACAACATTTCCTTTCAGACTAATATTGACTAATTTTGCCAGCTGGTGTTTAGAGACGTATGAAAAAAGCCAAGACGTAGTTACAGTCAAAAATAAAGTGAAGCCGTGGGCATACTGTGGACTGCTTGCTTCCCTTCATCTGGCCGCTGTACCTCTGGCAAAGATTTGCCTTCCTAAAGTTTTGTGGTAGCCCAAGCCTCTTGCAAAGGCATGGTCAAAACTGCAAGAGGAATACAGCAAAAACTTTCTTCTGCTTCATAGTTATGATTATTTTCTCCTTTATCAACCACCATCACACATTTCAAAGATCTTTGGCAGGACCACTAGGAATATGTTTCACTCTAGGAGAGATAGCCAAGAGGAACCTTTCATTGATATGCGTTGCTGTAAAGCCTTCCAGCATTCCCTCTGTTTTCCCGTCGGTGCAGTATCTTCTTTGCTTTAAAAGGGAGACAAGGACTTTGTGCGCCTTCAGAAGCGTGACTGCCATTTCAAATTACTTCAGAGATTGAATCATCAGTATGCTCTGAGCCTGCTGTACCAGTGCTTTTCAAGACAACTGTATCTACATGCATCACTCAGGCAGGCAGCAACCATACCTTGTGTTTTCCATGCCTGGTATCAATGCACACACCTCGTATTTTGAGAAACGTAGGCTTGGCACCTGGGTTGTGCTTGTTTGTCTTGTGCTTGTTTGATCTTGGGATATTCCAGAGAGAGGTAACATCAACTTTCATAAGGAGCTTCAGGACAATCACCTTACTAAAGAAGACCAATCCTCTACATAATCAGCCCCTGCTTAAAGTTGCTTATTCCCAGCTTCCAGCACCAAGGAAATGGTCTTGCAGCCTCCCTCTATATTGCGTTTCCTCTGCACTGTTCTGTCAGGAAGAGTGACTGGTGATATTCTGAGTTGCTTTTAAGGCAAATTATACTTCTCTGCTTACAATTATTACACATAAATGGCTAGACTGAGTTGCTGTGGGACCAGATTCTGCCATGTGCTCAGCTGGAGTAACCTTGTCTGCATCACTGCAGTTGCAGGGAATTTGTGCAAGCACAAATGAGAAATTAACTTGGCCTTTAATATATTTACATGCCTGCAGGGAATTCATCACAAGCATATCAACCCTGTAATCACTTTAATAATAAATCTTTTTCCCTTCTTTAGCAATCACAAACTGAAGATCCCAAGCACAGCAAAAACTTTCATGGCTGGCAGTCTGCTTCCTTAAGAGATGCAATTCTTATTATTCTCATTTTGCAGATGGAGCAGCCAGAATGAAGTAACTTGGCTAAAAACAAGCTGCACATTTTTTCACTCGGGCAAAAAAAGACCTACAGTAGGTAGAATGGACCTCCAAACTTCTCATGCATGTTTTCTGGCCAGAGTAGGGTGCTGCCATGAATGTGTGCAATAGAAGTGGGAGAAGACCTCTTTTACTGACATCAGTGACTCCTGGTTCCTCCTAAAACTTCCTTTCTGGGAAATAAGCTCAAACGCTGCACAAATATGTTTCTGGATAAGTACTGCATAACTATTAGCAGTGTTCTGCTGGTGGCACCTAAAGGTTTTGCCAATCGGGTAATGCTTGTTTGTACTTTGACTGAGTACTAGGGCAGGCCTGGTGAAAATCTTGCCCAGGGGTTAGCAACTGCAGAAGCAAGAATTGTACCTACTGGTCTTGTTTCTGTGAGAGCTGTACATTATAGAAACAGTGCTCTTGCATTCTAGAAAAGAGAAGCAGCTGAAGAGTGAGAGGCCAGTGGTTCAGTGGCTCAGCCAGGGCTGTGGTTTTGCATGTGCTTCCCTGCTGAACTGTCTGTCCTTCCTGAGGAGTGCCTGTTGGTCTCTGCATGGAGTAGTTAACTTGCAGAATGTTCACTTCTGTTCAGGATGGGTTTTTTGCACAGAACACGGTCAATGCGAGCCTTCACAATCAGGACAGAGACCATGAGACCCACCTTTTGCTTGTTCAGTAGCTGTGGTAGAAGCTTTCACTCGCTCATGACTGGAGCTGGGATAGAGTGAATGATTTAGGGGTGAAGGGTAATGGGAACGAGCTTGTGTGCATCTGCAGGAATGAATGGAAGTGTGAATTTGCTGTGTCTGCTACTCCATGGTACCTGCCAGTGTGCGCTCTCTTATTACAGGATAAAGTCAATGGGACTTACTCCCCGATGGGAAAGCAGTACCCACTTCCATGATTACTCTGAGTACTGAGTGTTAAGTGCACAAAGGCAGTAATTACACTTTGGCTTTGCCCCAGCACAACTTTTGCCCAATTTTCCTTTTTCTTGCAGCATTTTCAGTTAACACAAGAACGTATGTGATCAGATAGCCAAAATCTTGTTCCAAAGACGTGAGGAGTTTCTTGTTGCATAACACCTGGCTCCCTTCCCAAATGGCACCATGCTTTCTTAGGCTTTAAACAGCTTCAGAATGAGCTGCTCTTAGCTGTGCCAGGCTTACTCACTGGGGATTCCCGCCAGCTCATTTTTGATTGTGTCCCACTGGTTATTTTGTACACCATCTGTGCAAACTCAGAAGTTATAGGTTTGGAGGTGACTCCTTACCTCTGCACTGTATGTGTCCCCCCCCCGAATGTTACAAAAATAAAATGAGACCATTGTGATGTAACTAAACTAATGCCAGAGCAGGAGCTTTAATGCATCATGAAGCAGAAATATGTTATTAAAGATTTATCTAAACTTCCTTACTTTAGTGGCTGAAATGAGCCAATATGTACACACTATGGACAGTGTTGCATTTACAGAGACAGAACGTTAGAGTAGCAGCAGCCATTGGGTCATCTCCTCAGACATTCTGTAGATCACAGACCATTACATTTCACCCCCCTTATCCCTAAATGAAGGAAAGTGCATTTTCTAGTCATCGTGAATCAATTTAGGCATTTGCTTTGAAAACAGTAAGCAGATTATTAACCCATCTATTTAATTATAGATTTCTCCCATAAGAAATTGCAACAAGTACCAGTAAAAAATAAATATTAAGTCACTAGAATGCGTCATTCATTGTGTCCCATTTCATTTATAATTCTTTTAAAAGAAATTTTGTCCCTCTTTCGTAATGTCTGACAATTGTAAACAGTAGGATTTTTAGCATAGAAACAGTTGAGTGTAAGTGCCAGAGTTCAGAAAAGACTAGTAGTTCAACATAAAAGTCTATGATAGCTCAATATGTGTTCCCCAGCAATTTCCCAGTTATAAGGCTCATGTACAGCATTATTTATGATATAACCTTCCTAGCACGTTATACTTAGCTCAACACATTCACTTATAAACTAAGCAGCTCCCTCCACTTGCCTGATCTACCATCGCCAACCTTTAGTCCACAGCCCAGTTAATCTTTGTTAATTATAAACCATGAGATGCCACTGCAGACCTGGATAGCATCCTATGGAAGCAGGAATTTGGCCAATAAAAGAGTGGATTTACTTTGTAGGCTTCACTGTGTTTAGCTGACAGTCACTGAAGCATAAGATCAAAGGCAGCAGAAAACAAGGTGGTTTTAGCAGTGCAGAGATGGCTTAGCTTTTGGGCAGAGCTGCCCACCAAATGTGTAGGCACTATGCATTGGAGAAGTCAGGTACCACCTCTGATGTTAACTGCCAAATTCCAGGAACTTGGATCCACTCTACCTAGGCATAATGTAGGAGTACATAGCCTGGAAATGTTGTGAGTCCTGCTCAAAGTATGAATTCTACAATGGGATCTATCACCCTTTGGTTATACAGAAGTTATATGTTAACTCTTCTTGAAGTAGTAGCTATACATTTTTCTCAGTATCACTATTTCTGGCCAAAAACCTCGACAAATTAAAAAATATCCAAAACATGAGTCCTGTAAGCCTTGTAATTCAGTCACAGAGAATACAGAAGTGAGGAGGTATGATCTAGAAATGCTTTTTCCATAATCACCTGAAATTCCCTAGTGCAAATATCTGCAAGGGTAGGGTAGTTTGTATTTATGGCTGGAAGTGCCAAGTGACAGGTCCTGCACTTGGGCCACAACAACCCCATGCAGTGCTACAGGCTTGGGGAAGTCTGGCTGGAAAGCTGTTTGGTAGAAAAGGACCTGGGGGTTCTAATTGACAAGCAGCTGAATGTGAGCCAGCAGTGTGCCCAGGTGGCCAAGAGAGCCAATGGCATCCCAGTTTGTATCAGAAATAATGTGAGCAACAGAAGTAGGGAGGTGATTGTCCCCCTGTACTCAGCACTGGTGAGGCCACACCCTGAGTATTGTGTCCAGTTTTGGGCACCTCAACACATGAGAGATATTGAGGCCTGGAGAATAAATCTTATGAAGAGTGACTGAAGGAGCTGGGACTGTTTAGTTTGAGGAAGAGGATGCTAAAGGGGAGACGTCATCATTTACTACAACTATCTGAAAGGACATTGTAGAGAGTTAGTGCTGGTCTCTTCTCACAGGTAATTAGTGACAGAACAAGAGGGAATGGATTCAGGCTGCAACAGGTTCGGTTTAGACTGGACATTAGGGAAAAATTCTTCACAGAAAGAATAGTCAGACACTGGAACAGGCTGCCTGGGGAGGTGGTTATGTCACCATCCCTGGATGTGTTTAAGGGTCTTTTAGATGTCGTGTTGTGGGACATGGTTTAGGGTTGAACTTTGTAGAGTGGGGTTAGTGGTTGGACTCGGATGATCCCAAGAGTCTTTTCCAACCTGAATGATTCTATGATTCTATGAAAAGGCATGAGTGTGTCTTCTGAAGCTGATTGAAAGAAGTGAGGATTAGCAGACTGCAGAAGCCTTTAGCACTGAAAAGCAGAAGAGGTATGTATCAGAGAGAAAATAGAAAGTGGAATCTGTCTGTGTAATGTATTTTTGCTTGGAGTTGTACTGAGTGCCTAGGTATTGGCATGGATCTACCCAAACCTAGCTTTGTTATCAAAGGAGACCGCACTTTTGCCAAGCTTGCTGATGAAAGGTGAGGTGGTATCCTCTTCTTTTTTCTGGTGGATCCTTGAGCAGCAAGTCAAGTGGGGATTTCTGTGGATATATATGTGTTACTTGAACCATTGTGAGCAGGTTCAAGTCGGTGTCAAGTCCACACTAATGCCTGGTTGTTGGCTGACAGAAAACAGATGGTCCAACTATCTTGCCCTTAAACTTAGGACCTAAAGAAAGCATTTCTTTTGAGGTTCAATAGCAGGTTAACTCTAACTTCTACGAGAACAATTATTTGGAGTTAGAATTCAGTATTCAAGTAACCAATGTGCTCTAGCAAAATCTTCTGTTTAAAGGTGTGTTTACTTGAAAGCCAAGCAGCTCTGAATTTTGGAAAGCTCCATAAGGGAGAAAGAACATCATCTTATTATTCTTGATGAAATGCAGCTAGCACAGCCTTCACAGTAAACATGAATTCACTTACATCTTAATATATATACCTGTATATACGTACTTACGTACGTGTGCTATTGATGTTAGTATAAGAAATTGAATTTCCTTGGAGATGAAACTGTTAAGAAAGATGCATGGCACTGAAATTCCTGGCTAATTAATACAGTAATTTCCTGCAGAGAATCCAGTCCTTTTTTCGGCAGAATGGACAATCATCTCTCAAACCTTTGTTCAGGGTGAAATTTTCACAGACTTTTATCAAAAATTGCCCAAAATACATTTTTGGTCATAGCTTATTTTTGTTTTAATGGAAGTTCTGCTTCTACAGAGATACTGGTCTTCTCAAAGTCAATGGTGAAACTCCCAGTGACCTGTAATTCACTGTAAGCTTCAGTACAATTTATTCAAGAAGGGAATGTAGAATAATGAAAAAAACCCTAAGCATCTTTTTCCATACTATCAAGAATAGGTATCTCATAATCAGGATTATTTTTATGTGATTTTATGATTGTTACTGTCCAGTACCATATGCTTATACTGTAATAAGCATTCACTCTCTTCCATTTTCATTCTGGACTCCAGTCACGCATTCTGATTAATAATAAAAAGGACAGTATTTAGGGGAACTCCCCACCCCACAAAACTCAAAGTGAAATATCATATTTTAATGAGGCTCATTCGAATGCAGCACTTTTAATGGAATTTCTAAGCAGTTGCCTCTGAAGGGAAATTAAATGGATTAAACACCAAATTGCTGCAGTATGGAGTTGATAACTTTTCAACTCTCTCTATATCAGTAATAGGAATTAGAATATGTATTTTGCAGGAAGCCTTGCTAGAGTATTTGACAGAGGAAGAAAGGCAAATCTAAGCTAAGGAGGAGAATTTAGCATATCTTCAGCAAATATGTGCAGATTATTTAATTCTAACTCTTAGTAAGCTTAGGTATAATATTTAGCACAGAATAAAACATGAATTAATGTATGATAACCATTTTCTATCACCATTAGTGATAGAAAAAGCTATGTATGTGAATTATACTTGAGGATTTGAGCGTACCTGTTACAAGAAGTTTAGGCCTATTTGGTACAAGTTAAGCTATGTGGATGATCTGGTGGTATCAGTGATACGGGACAGATTTCCAAAGGACAAGAAGGGCAGGAGAAGCCTCTTGACTGCCAGCGAGTCAATAGACTAATTTCCTACCCAGCTGAAATAAAGGTGAGGTGATCAGATACATCTAAATATCCTGCACAGATTATTGAAACACTTTGTACACTTAATTTATATTATGAATTCCAATAGCAAAAGAAGGTTTGAACTCAGAATGCATTTGTCTTGCTTGGAATTTGTGTTCATGCAGTTTTCCCCATTCCCAGATTCCTACATCCCTTATTCTGTGGCCTCAAGCAAATTCAGACCTTATGACCTAACAGGTTAATACCCTGGTTTTAAATATAAAAATAACCTCTACTGTGGATTTTAAAACTATCTGCTGTATTGATTTATTCTTAATTTAGTCATGCCATTCCATGATCAACTTAGGTAAAATTATTTTTATCTGTTACTGTAAAAGCACAGTATTTAAAGAAAGCAGTTTAAACTTTGTTCCCCAAATAGCATCTAAAAATCCATATGAGCAATGCCATTTTGACCAAATATTCTCATTTAAAAATGGATTTCATAAAGGTTTATGGGGCTTTGTCAGTTTTCCATTACAATACATTAATTGGTATTCATTAAAAAATATAATACCGGTCAATGAGACCTGCAGCACCAACCATGGTTGGAAAGTTGGGGCAGTGTGGGCAAACCCGAAGTCATTGCAACACAAAGTGTTGCAGTCCCACCTTCCAGACACCTGTGAGGACTCACATCTCACCTGTAGGAATCCAGGAGCAATTTCTTCAGAAATCACACATACAGCCACCATATGGGGACCAGCCAAAGGTCCCATCTCCAGCTTGGTGGAATCAATCAGAAAGGCATACTTTCTAGCTTGAGATGCATTTCCCTCAGTGTGGGGGTGTTGACAGCTTCAGTTTCCCCAGATGTAGGAAACAACTGTTTTTTCTCTGTTTTCTGCTTTGTTCCTAGTAAATTTTTGGCAGTTATTTTGCTTTTTTAGTAGTTCCTGAACACTGAGTTTCCCTTCTTGTGGAGCAGCCTGCAAAGGGCTCAGGATCCCTGGTGGCAATGATCAGATCCCATCACTGAGTGTGCAGCATGCAGGTTGTTTACTCCTACCAGTACCTCTTTATCAGCACACTTCTCCATCTGCCAGTTTATGACCCAGTCACACAGCCTGTCGTCCCTCACAGCTGGCCCTTACCCCTGCTGACCTGCCTAGCTTCATGACATTAGGAAACTTTGTCACCTCACCACTCACCCTCTTGTTCACATGACCTAGAGTTATGATGAAGAGTGCAGGTCCCACAGCAGGCCTCCATTCCCTCAGCTATTTTCCCCATTGCTGTATTTCTCCTCACTGGTTTCCTATCCTGCAGTGAGTCTTTTATCCATTTCAGCACTTTCCCTGTCTGGGGGCTGCAGGATGAATCATCCAGCCCGCCCAGCAGGTAATGCCAAGCAGAGTCCTGTGCTTTACGCCATGCTAGGATGCCCATTGCTCACTATTGCTCACTCTTTCTAGCACTTAATGCTCTGTTTCAGAGTTGAGTTGGCAGATAAGTGGCTCAACCCTTTCCTTCAAAAAGTGGATGTGGAGTGTGTGCTCCTCTTCAGTAGCTCACTGCATAGAGCAGCCTCCAATCCCTTGTGCTAGAAGGAGCAGGGATCCTCTCTGCCCAAGAGGGTGCCCTAATCCACAGACCCTCCAAGGCCAGGGGAGCCCAAGTATCAGCAAAGCTGGTCTGCTCAGAATAGAAAACACTTCTTTATTCCTTGGGAAAACATGAAGTGAGGAGGCCATTTGCCCAGAGGAGAAAAAAATGACACTCTAGGTCTTGTTGCAATGACTACTTCAAATAAAGAATGGAGATATTTCTTGGAAATAACTCTTAAAATGAAAGATGGAGACTCACATGTGTCTCTAAATACTGACAGAGTCTGGATGTGTGAGAAGCACAAGCAAACCTGCTTAGGAGTCATGGTGCTTAGGCATGCCCGGGAACAGATTCTTTGGCATCATAGGAGCTGTAGTGGGGTTGGGAGGAGGATATAGCTGGTGCAAGCAGTTCAAGCAGCCTTGACAAAGTTAAAGCTAATCTGGAGAAGGAGGGAATGTCCCTTGCTGCAGAAGTCAGTCTGTGCATGCTCTCATCACTGTTCTGTGCAGCAGAGATACAGGCCTTTGGAAAGGATAATACATGGAGATTATTGGCTTCCCAAATGAAAATATTAACAGTTCCTTAAAAACCATCTATGAGGATGACCTATGAAAGGAGAGGTCATCGTTGACAATGGCATGAGAAAGCTGCATACCTACTGAGTGTTCTAAGACCTCACTCTTTAACCTGACCAACTGAAGAAAACGCGTGGGCAACGGATCTGAGCAAAGATCAACATTTCATATTTAGACAACTACAGTGGCAATTAGAGATATAAATCACTTTTTGGATTTGGAATTTCATCTTCTCTTCACAGGATGATGCCTTTAGCTGTTTTTTAACAGCTTAGCTCAAAAATCCAGGACAGCTAAATAATGCATAGCTAATGTGGTAGATAGGAATGGGATAAAAACACTTTGAGGAGTTTGGGAGTTTACTACTGAGGCAAAATGTATTTTGTGTCCCGAAAACCACCACCAGAAGTCCTTGTGTGTATTCTTAAATGTATTTGTAACTGGTAAATAATTGTGTTGGAACTAATGGTCTCCCACTGATCTCTTCACTGGGTGAAGAGGAAGTCACACAGCACTCCAGGTTGTGAGAATATACCTTTAGTGTCCAGCTCCAATCCCCCTTTGTGACATGGGTTTGTAGAACTCTAACCATGCTGAGGGTCAGGTGCTGTCTTGCAGGACTTGCCTTGGCTCCTTCTCCCCTATTTATGATAAGCTTACAATATTTTTGCAAGCTTTACACATTTGTTCTGTTCAGTGCTCAGGCAGCTACAAAACATATGAGAAGCTAGCAAAATGGAAAAACCTTGAGGATGGCTCATTTGTAATTGTCACAGAGACCTGTGAGGATTCTTCCTTTTGTCAGATATTTTTCCAGAAGCCCAATTTAAAGAGCTGTTTAAGAATATGCTTGCATTGAAGCACATCCGTACCCTGGAGAAGCTGGCAGAGTTAAGCATTATGATTAGACACATGTTTCAGTTCCTAATAGACAGGACCTTAGTCTGTGAGGGTCACTTTCTTGCTCTGAAGGGTTGGCAAGGCAAGGGCACGCAGCACTTTTGTAATACTTCCTTCACTCACTTGCTAACTAGGTGAGAACAGCTAAAGCAGTTCATTGGTGCCAGCTAAGTCTGTTTGTGTGGTGGGACCCAGGTCTGAGCCTAGCAGTGGTGGAGAGGTGTCACCCAGCTTCAGACACCTACACTAGAGACACCTACTTCTGAGCTTGTCGCCCCAGAGCTGGTGGAGAGAAACAAGCACTTGCAGAGGGTGATTCATCTGGCTTGTTTTAATCATCTGCTTCAGGAGGAGATAAATCGTGCTATGGAAATATCTTTTTTTCTGTCTACTAACTATGCAGAAAGTGTAAATGACTGTCTCAGATATACAAGTCTGCACAGCAGATGTCTCAGATTGAGAAGATGAATGCCACCCTTGGTTTTTTACCAGTATCACATTTTTAACATATACAGTGAGGTGCACTGTGGTACTGTGGTAAGCCTTTAACTGGCTAGTCATGCACAGGAGTCCTAAGCCTTAAAGCACCTTTGAAGTGGTCTGGACAGGCTATTTAAAAGTGTTACCTTTGCTGGGGTGACTTTTCTGTAAGCCAGTGCAACCATCTGTAGTCAGTGAGAAAGGGCACATCATGTAGGGCATCTGCCTCTACAGGGTGTATGTAGCACCTTCCAGTGCCTGTTTTTCTCCATGGCCTCAGCAAGGAAAGTGCAGTGAGTAGCTCAGGTTTAGATGCCCCTACCACAGGTATCTGAAGTCAGATGAGAGGAGTCTCAGCTGTAATGGAGGAAACAGAAGGATGGCTGTTTTCTGGCATTGGGGATGCCTGTGGGTAAGGGCATTGGCAGTGGCATTAGGGGTGATTTCCTTCTGTTGTTTCTGAATGGGGAGAGAAATTGGTTAAAAGGGAGGGAGGAAGAGTGGTTCCAGTTGGGATTTATGAAACAGGGAAATGAATGAACAAAAGGAAGAATAAAATTCCAAATTTAGTAAAAGCAAGACAGGCATTTTTCCTCTATCTCAGCATCTTGATTTATTCTGTCAGGGGATACAGTAGCATACAGAGCAGTCTGCTACAAGGGGCAAAGGAAGGATCCCATTAAAATTCTTGAGAAGGACATCCAGAAATAAAATTCTTTAGTGTCCTGCCTCATCCATTCATCCATCTTTAAATTCATGTGCATTCTGTTGCCAGCTGGCTCTTAAGCAGTGCTAGAAAGAGAATGTGGAGCTTCTCATCCTTGTATGGGTTTGATGTCACCCCATATGTGCACCTGTGACTTGGGTGACAAAAACTGTCGTTATGGGGACACAGGGACTGGGCAGGGAAAGGTATAGTGCTGGGTGTTACGCATGCCAGCTGACTGGCAAGTCTCCCAACACGGTAAATGTGAGGATGGGACCACATGGGTGTATATCATCTGTAGTGTCCACTGTTTACAAAGGCAATCTTGCTTGGAGCAGATTAGGTCCCCGGTATCCTCTAGGAAAAGGCTGTGCCCATTTGGCACGTAGTCTCCTGGCAGCACAGGACATCATGACAGCACGATGCTGTTTCACCGATGGCTAGTTAAAGGAAGTCTCAGGTTGTAAGTGCTAATCACTGGGTCAGTGATTTTTACCCCCCAAAATGAGACCTATCATAGAATTATAGAATGGTTTGCACTGGAAGGGACCTTAAAGATCATCTAGCTCCAACCCCTCTGCCATAGGCAGGGACACCTCCCACTAGACCAGGCTGCTGAAAATCCCATCCAACCTGACCTTGACCTTTTCCAAGGAGGAGGCATCCACAACTTCTCTGAGCAACCTATCCTAGTGTTTCACCTCCCTCACAGTAAAGAATTTTCTTCTTTACATCTTGCCTAAATCTACCCTCTTTCAGTTTAAAGCCATTACCACTTCTCCTATCTATATGTCCTTGTTTCATCTCGAAACCCATCATGACTAGGATAAGTTTTCACTCCATCCAGCATGTAGATGCATGCAAAAGCTGAGCACCCCTAGAAATGTAAGCTTCAAGCTGCAAGATCACTTAGAAGTGATACGTGCAATGTTGTCTTTCGCTTAAATGGAATGTTTCTGTTGATGTATTTAACACAAAATTAAATGTACCCGGACAAGTCATTTTGTCTGTGGAGCAGAGAAAACATCAGGAAGTAATTGCCATGGAACAGAGTTAAAAGGCAGTGACCGAAATGGCAAGCTGACCAAATGAGCTGCTGACTCATGGAGTTTGTGCACAGTGCAGTGGGGAGCAGGGTGGGCTGCTTCAGCCCTTGGTGGGGAGAAGATCCTCACCAGTGTCTGTTGTGGGTTGTCCACTAAACACTGCCTTATTTTGAGTATCTGATGCATCAGATGTTACAGTTGTGATCTTCCCTCTTCGCAGTGATTGCCAAGACTACTGCGCCAGAGGGCCAGACATATTATCTCGCTGTCTTGGTGATCTATTCTCATTTTGGAAAAAAATGACACAGCTTCAGTGTTGTAATTCAGAGCACCTCCTCATCTTGGGATGTCATATACCCTAGTGGATTAAGGCATGATCCCTAGTGTTAAATATCTTCAGCAGGAGGGACTTAAATCCTGGCTTCCTGCTTCCTGGGGGAATAACTGCAGACGGCGACCGTGAGTACCCCTTCTAGAAGGAGGAACAGTTTTGCTTACGTCTCCAAGTAGTTGCTGAGATGCAAACTGTGAGTGGAGAAACACTATTCCCTGCATCGACACAGTAGCACAAACCCCTCCTAAGCTCTCACTTGGCAGCCTGGCTGCCTGGATTTGCTTTTTCTGTGCCTAGCTCTCCCTGTGGACCATGGGAAGGATCCTGGTTTCACTAGGGTTTGTGTGAAGTTTTTGGTGTTACAGTGACAATACCCAGTAGAAAAGTTTGAGAGGAAATGAAGAATTCAGTAATCATTGTGGGACTGGTCTGGTTGACAGCAAATAGAGTGCTGGCAGCTGCCCATTGTGTGGTGAAATTAAAAGAAGTGAATGTGCTTGTCTGCTGTTCAGTAGACTGAACTCTGGTCTGTGTGGCGAGTGAGGCAAGAAGCATTAGTTACAAGCAATGCATTATGAAAAAAATGCATTTAAATTATTTTGAATAAACTAAAGGTTCTCAGAGTGTCTTTTTTTTTCAATTCCAGACTGTTATAACATTTAGCAGGTAGCTTGTAACCTTTCCATTACGTGTTTCATACAAAGTCATGTTAATTTTGGATAATTCATTGGCCTGCGGGTGCATCTCCTGGAATGTTGGAAGCTGCCCATGAAATCTTCTATTAAAAACTGAAATAAGTGATCAGCAACATCCCCATCTCTCTTAGAGCCACTCAAAAAGACTAGATGTTTATACCTTGGCTGCTATAGACTCTTCTTAGATTACAAGATATCAAACAGAGGCCACAGTTTTTCCTGTTACAAAACACAGCTTTACTAGGCAAACTAGTGTTACTCTTAGCTCAGATCATGCATTTCTTATCTGTCAAGAAATAATTAAATAGTTCTCTCTAATGGAATAAACCTTTTCATTACTAATGTGTTAGCTCCTGTTAATACAAATTTAGATTAACCTGAAATAAGAGGCTTTAAGAGATTTTCCATTTCAAATCCTGATTCTCATCAGGATAAGGAAGGAGTTTTTGTGTGCAGATCTCTCTTAGTCTGCCTTGAGCATATGTAAATGTTTGGCAATAATAGTGTCTCTCATTGTCCTGGCTGTACTTATATTTCTCTTTTTGCCTTTCAATGCATGCAGTGACTTCTGGACACTTGAAGTTGTGGGTTTCTGGCTTTCAGTGTGAATTGCTATTTCCTCCTCCTTCAAGTGAATGGCCCAACTAAACTGGAGTCAGGCCTTAACAGGAGTCACTGCTGAGCATTGCATGGGGGGACTGACGGCCTTAATGGGGGTTAAATGGAGGGAATTTAAGTAAGGCAGGTGAAAGCCCTGAAGACAGCAGCCTGCCAGCAAGTTTTTATCTCCATAGGAACCAAAGCACCTAACCTCACTTTGCTTATTGGTGGGCTATAACGACTCATGTTTAAGGGTGCAAGTGACAAGTCTTTTTAGGAGAGAACTTTCCAGCAGCACCCTAGGCTTAGTTAAGCCCAGGCAAAGCTCCAGTTTGGTCTCATTTGGTGCAGGAGTCGAGCTAACAAAAGTTAGGCTTGCCTAGTCTGAAATGATCTTCAGGGCAGCCTGTGGGTTGGTTTAATTTTTGTCATCTGGTTACAGCCTCAAGAGAGCTGTTTTCATAAGCATCACTGAAATGCCTGGTGATCCAAGGCCAGTATTAATTGTGCTATTTACATTGTAGTGATTGTGCTTAACTGCAAGATTAAATACATCATGTCCTCTCTCCTTTTAAGAAATACAATATTCCCTAAGCTGTCCAATTCCACATTTTTCAAGACAATAACAATTGCAAGTGTCGTTGTAATCCCCTTGCTGCTTTATTAAACCCAGTGCTCTATTTTTCATTCATTTACACATCCTAACAGCATCAGTTTAAATGATGTGTTAAGCCTTTCTATGTACATCAGAGCAACATGTAATTTTCATTTCCATTTTACCCAGTGGGTTCTAAATCTAGAGGTGATAATTATTATTTGCATTGTAACTATGCCTCAGTTGAACCAGAAGCTTTGCAATGATCTAAAAATGAAGGGCATTTTGTGGCAAGGTCTGGTGGGTTCTTTTGCTGGTAAAGCTCCACGTGACTTCAGAAGAGCCTAGGATTTGAAAATTAAAATGCAGGCAGGATTTCCTTAGTAAACCTTATGTTTTCTTCTCCCCAGGGGATGAGTGCTCCCGAGAGTCTCCAGCCCCAGCCGAAGCACAGATGCAAGCTGGGGCGGAAGGCGTTGGAAGGGTGAACCGCTGTTGCTGGAAATGCTCTGTGACACAAATCAAGAAGATTTTCTGGGGTGTGGCCGTGGTCCTGGGTGTCTGCTCCTCTTGGTCGTGTTCAACCCAGCTAGCAAAATTGACCTTTAAGAAATTCGATGCACCCTTCACTCTAACGTGGTTTGCAACAAACTGGAACTTTTTATTCTTTCCTTTGTACTATCTTGGACATGTTTTTAAGTCAGCTGAAAAGCAGTCTCCAAAGCAAAGATACAGGTATGGGAGCTTTTTTTTTTCCTCTTGTGGCCTTTGCATGCTGTTCTACTTAGAGCAGATATTTTATTCTAATCAGTCAGTTAAATCAAACTTGTGTTTGCTTTCCTGATACTAGTAAAATTTTGTCCAAAGCAGAAAAGACTAAACAATGTAGTATAAAAGGAGATGTATAATTACACACACATTTACATATCTAACGTAGAATCCTGAAACACTGTTTCTGAACAGCCTAGACAGTTTTAGCAACTAAACAGCATTATCATGTAGTTATTTTAAAGTCAAACAGCCCCTTGGACTCATCAATACAATTAATAAGAATTTGCTTAAGCACAAAGAAATATTTCCTCATCCAGGTTTCTTTTCTTAAAGAAAAAGATTGTAGTGGTTTCATAAGAGATCTTGGTCTTAACCCAGCTGCCTCCTTGTTAAAGGATGTTCTGAATTCATCGTGTGTCCTGTGCTAGGTACTATGTTAGTATTCTTAATACAATTTAGCTCCAACAGTAAGAAATCCAGGTTTATTTCTAATACATACAAGTCCTGTAATGGAAGTCCCCATTTTCTGCAATTACCTCTCAAGAGTTTTCTGTTCATCATCACTTTTTTTATTAATATCTTCTTCCTCTACCCACAGCTGACTTTTATGGCAATCTCTGAGTAAGCCAAGTAAGCTTTTCTTTTCCAAACTCAGGACTAGTGCCGTGTCTTGGCTAGCCAAGTAAAAAGTATCGCAGTATTTTCCTGGCATTAGGCCTCTGACATCAAAGGCCAAACTCTGATCCTGGTTAAACTTGAGCTGTTGTGTTTATTTCCGGGAGGAAGCGCAGTCATAACCGAAGGCAGCACTTTGTCTTCAACACACCTTGTCTTTACAGCTAGCCAAACCCCCAAAGCCTGAAGTGTTCATGGAAAGCCCTGAGTACTCATCCTCCATGAGGGACTGAGGATGCTCTGGCTGCTTGAAGGACTGCCTCTTGATGAGCACTCCTGCAGCTCATCTCATTTTGGCCTGAGAAGTGTCTGGGACAGATGGGATGACTCAGCCATCAAGATGTCCTGTGTCAGAGAGCATTCCCTGATCCATGGAAGGATGTGAATAATGTTTTCCCCTTCTGTTACACAGTGGGGCTCACAGCCTTTTAATGAAGTAGCTGAGAAAGTAAACAGTAAGAAGTACACATTTTTCAGCTTCCAGCTGTGCAGCAGCAAGGTGGAAACTTACTACAGAAAAAATCGAAGAAACCAGGGTACTTGGAAAATGCTCTACCTCAGATGACTAGGGTTAAGATGATAAAAGCTGAAATTTTGATGTTAGACATCGTTATAGTTTCTTCAGCTTCTAAATCATTCGGGGCCTGCATTCACTGCAAGTTCTAGAGCAGTATCCAGAAGTTTTAAAGGTATTTTCATAAAAGGCCATGTTTCCTGCACTTGAATATTCAGTTTGTATTTGTTGTTTACTCCACAGCAAACATGGTTACTTCAGGGATAAGTACAGATGTTAGAGAAAGCAACAGTTAGATCTAAAACCACTAAGAAATACTAGACCAAAACAACTGCATTTTCATTTCTTTGATTTTAAATATTTTCCTTTCCAGCTGCTCTCAGACAATGTTTTAAATACTGCTGAATTCTAGGGTGAGCAGTTGTGGTTCACCAGATCCCTGGGTTTAAAACTAGGGTATTATACTCTTTGTTGCTGCAGTTAATTGATATGGTTGGTATTTTTATGTCTTCCATTTAATTAAATTATGGTTAAGTTGAAGAGCGGGTGCAAGCCTTGCAGCCTGTTTGGGATGCAGAGGGACATCATTACAAATAAGCGTGCAGCAGGCTCAGTAAAGAACATGCATTTGTGTGACCAGCAGGTTGGAGAGAGTTCATTTACAGTGTTTTCTTGGTGTCACAGTAGACTTGAGAATTTGGAGATATGGCTTTGGTTGCTAGCTTTGCTGCAGATTTGTTTTCTGGTTTTGAGCAACTTAATACAGACCTCTGATTTCCTTGTACTCTGTTGATTTGGATGAGATGGTCCTTTAGGGAGGAGGGAAGACTGTCCCTTACCATGTGTTTACACAGTGTCTGCCTCAGCCTGTCTGAGACCTTTCAGTGGTGCTGCTCTGAGAGTTGCTGTGAAAAGAATTACCATTCATCTGCTTGCTCCATGCTGAGATGTCACGTGCATGTACATCAGAAAACCCAAGCATTACATTCCAGAAATTCCTCTCTTAATTATTTCCCCCTTTTTCATAGTGTATGTGTGCTCAAGTATAGAGAGAAAGACATATACAGAGGTTTTGCAGATCTACATCGGGCATTACCATCTTCAGGAAAGCTTTTACTCCAGGCATAGTTGGACATGTTAGGGAGGCATTTAATGAACTTCTGGATAATTAAAATAAGAGAATTCTGACATGGATCTAACAACAAACTTTTATGATCACTTTCTTCTTCTGTTATCTTTCACCTTCATCTATATTTTATATATTGTCTGAGCTCTGGCAGGAATTTGCAAGGAGATAAATGAAAAGGGGGTAGTGGGAGAAACTGGAAATACGACATCTAAGTCACTTTAGCAGTGAGGCAGTAAAGGAATGGATTCTCAGATCTTGCCTACACAGATTGCTAAAATCCACAAGCACCTAATGTTTTTTGGCAGCAAAGTTCCCCAAGGACACCCCGCAGTCACCTCCTCCTCAGCAGGGCTGGGCAGCTCATCTTCCCCACGCTGCACAGGCAGTGCCTTCACACCACCTCTTCCTCAGTGGGCGGCTTCCCAGGGCCTGAGCCAGCAGGCGTGCATTGGGGTACCTCACGAGACAGCTAAAGGGCATGGAAAGAACAGCAATCGTTAGGGAAAATGTGCAAAAGAAGGGTCATAAAATGTAGCAACAGTGAATAGATGTATAGTCCCTCCTATAGAAATTATATGATGGTTTAAAATTCCGTTTGTATTATGCCAGTATCTATACATACTATGCTGTAAATACATGTATTTGTCATACAGAATGACATACCTGTCATGGGCACAAACCAGTTTAAATCTGCACAGATTGGGTTTTTTTTCCTAAATATAATTCTCATCAGTTTGCCACCAAAATGTTGTAGTAATGGAGTAAACTTAAGAGCAGTTTCCTTCAGTTTCTTTATGATTATTAGGCCATAATGCAAAGTATTAAGGATCTCCAGCTGACCCATATGGCACAGTAGGGAACTTTCTATAGAAGCTGAAGTAGCCTGTCAAGCAGTGTCCACAGCATGGGGAGAGAGTCACTCTTCAAAGCAAACCAAAACTCACACAGTCACATCCAGAATGCTCTAGGCTCCCTGTGCAGCTCCATCAAATGCCAGAGTTGTGCCCAAGTGTAGGCTCATCAGGGAGAACTTGTCCTGCACCCTTGGCACAGAATTGCACATGCCAGGAGTGATGCAGAAAGCTCTGGAAAGCCACAGAAGAGCACGTCAGGGTCAGCGCCGCTCTCTTATTTCTCGTGCAAGTGCTCACTAGCTTAAAATAAAATTACAGTAACTAAATTACCGTTTACTTCAGCTGCTGTCCAGTCCAGAAATAACACATGTAATGATTTATGCACCTAATGGATCATTTAAGAGTACTTAATTTTTGGCTTCATACTTCTTGCTTCCAAACTGCTTTATAGAATGCCACACTTAATCTGATGAGCTACCCTCCATCATGCCTACATTATTAATTTATGAGGTAATGTAAATTAAAAGCACTAGATCTTAAAGCTCCCTGGCTACATGAAAGATTAAATAAAAATCTGTGCAAGTTACTGCTCAGCTTTGTGTATCTCTAGGCAGGACAAAACACACCTTTTATAAAGACCCACTGTGTGTGTGACAAGGGGTGGAATAACAGAGGGTTGTGTGGATGGTACAGTCTTTTCTAATGATTTTTTGAGGAGGAAAGGGCAGGACTTTACAAAATGGTTTGCATGATTATTTATTTAATTGTTTATCATATAGATCTTGATTTTTATTTCATAAAGCATTAGGGCTAAAAAAAAAAATCCACCAGAAGCTAAAATTAAGTATCTTCTACAACCCTGAATGCACCTGATGTGCTGGGTGAACGCAAGAATCGTCACCCATACCTGCACTGATCTGCAACCACATTTGGACATGTTTTGACACATTCTTTTTCACCAAATCAGAGTTTTGTCTCTATACTGCCCACAGATTAGCTGCCACTAACCTTTCAGAATTTGAAGATCTTTCTTTGAAAGAAAAGACTTCACAAGAGTCACTTTTGGTGTATATGCATATGGGCTCAGATTCAAGATTTAACTCTTCAGTGGCCAGAAATCATCAGTGCTGTAGCTTCACATGGTGTCCAGGAGTATGTGGGCTGATTTTGAAATGTTTTACATGTATTTCTGATAGCATGGGGGGAGATGAGGCTCTGGCCTGGCATCACCAGTAATTCCACGAGTTGGGTCCGTTAATTTGATCCTGACTCATACAAAAGTGCAGCTCCCTGTGCAATGGGCACTGTCCTTTTCTGCAGCAGGCAGAGAACCTGGCCACACAGCACTGGTAACTAACCACCTAGCCATTACAAAACTCGAAGGGGCAAGAAGGTCAGAGGCTGATTTGGCATGGCTGGATGCTTTTTTACTATTGATTTTCTGCATTTTGTATTCACAAGTCTCTTACCCAGCAGCATTAAAATGTTTCAGTGTCGTTGACTTTTGGCATCCTACTGATTTATATTACTACTTAGGTGGGATCTTCACCACCAGGGCAGACAACATTAACAGAGTCATAAATAAGCTATGAAGATATCAAGACATGACAAATGCAACTGTTTTTAGCAAATGTAACCCAATGAAGCATGTTTTCTTTCAAGAAACCTCAGTTTATAAACTCTATTTGTCCAATTCAGTACATTAGCCTTAAAATAATACCTATTTACTTTGTGTTCCTCAAAATAAAATCACTTTGCAATTCAAGTTCCCATTAGCTTGTTGGGAGGAAAAGCAACAACCAAAGAACAAAAAGAACCCTTGAAATTAAAAATATGGCATCCGATTCTTACTTGTGTTAGGCAGATACAAGCCAGGAGTAAATCCAAATGAAATCAGTTTGATCTTTATAGTAGTCTGTCAGAACCTGCCTTTGTGCTTGGTATTGAAGGATTTGTTAAAAGAAAGTGTGGATGTTGTGTAAGAAGTTTATCATAATCATGGTCATCTCTATCTCTGAGCCACAGAGCTCATGGTGATGCTGCTGTTAACTTCTGTTTCTCAAAGTTAAGTGATTACCTCTTCCTGATGAAACCTGTGGTAGCTGCTGTCTCTTTCCTTTTGAAAAAGAAAGTGTGCCCCCATGAGATGTGGGATAGGGGTGCATCACTCCATGAGAGTTCTGGAAGAATCTCCTCACTGCTGCCATGACATCATACAGCTCCGCTGCATTATTGCCCCATGATCGCCTAAGTTGTCAGTTCAGTTGCTTCTTTGGGGAGACTTGTTTTCTTAGATTAAAGATTAATGTCATGGTTTCTTGCTCTTTGTGGCTTCTGAAACAGAAATTTCTCAGTCAGTCATCAAAAATATGCTCTACAGGCCGACTGTTCTTGAGAAAATAGGTAGACTTCCAGCTCCAGAGTTTTTGTGAGTAGGCTCCTGTTCACCTAAGTCTTCTATACACACTGAAGACACTACCAGGGGTTAGATTAGCAAGGAAGTTTGCCACAGATGGCTCCTCAGTGCCACACTGCATATTCCAGCACTGCTGTCTCAGAGATGAATGACTGGTTTCCTCCCAAAATGCACAGGGAGGGCAAGCACCTACCGAGGAGACACAAACATGAGGCATGTAAGATAAACAGCAAGAAAGGCTGATGAGAATGAGGTGGTCTGCTGGCCAAAATAGCTGTTAGTGGGCACCCTCCGCCCTCCCAGATTAAGGTGCCTAGGCAGACTTGAGGTGGCACTCCTCTTGATGCTTTCCATTTAAAAGCTTGAAAAACTGCTCCAGTTAGTTTTTCTGTTTCTCAAATGCATGGTATGGGAGCCTGGTACCTACACTGGACTCATGATGTGGTTGGTGGCAAAACACCCAAAAGTAATGCCTGAGTCCTAACTTCTCTGGATGTGGCTCTCACAATCCGAAGCCTGCGTGGTGGTCTTGAGAACATAAGGTGGGTCTCAGGAGCATTTCTATTCTTAACTCCCTGTCTAAACATACCACATCTTTTACATCTCCAGTAAACACCTTCAAAATAATTGCTTTAAAATTCTGTTTGCCTAGTTCTCCTATTCCTTCTATTCAGGTAGCTAACACTGCCTTTGAGAGCTTGCATCTTATCTTCTGGGGGAAAATGGTTGTGGATTCTTTAGGATATCAGTTCTTTCTGATTTAGTCTCCCAGTTGATACTTGGAGATTATGTTTGGATTTCAGCCCACAATGTTCTGAAAAGAGCTTAGCATTCATGCCCTCCTGTGAAAAGCTTTCCCTTAATATGAAGATACTTCATCTGTTGAGGATCACCTCTTCTGGGCTTTTGGACCTTTGTGGAGTGCTAATTGAGAATAAAAATTAGGTACTGTCTGATCAGGAGAAACACATGTTCTTTAATCTTGAGCTTCGTTTGCAAAATCATTCCAAGGATGATTGAATTAAGTGGTGTCCTGTAATTTTGTCTTGTTTTTCCATTACTTTTGTCTTCTCTGCTGTGGCTTGAACAGATGCTCTAAAATAATTACATTATATCACTCCTGTGAGGTAACGGTTCTTGAGACAAAGACTAGAAAGAGAAATAATTGTTCGTGTTACCTGCAGACAGGGCATGTGCAGTGAAACAATGTGTTTATGTAATGGCTTTCCTGGAAAAAAATGTTGTGTCTTGCAGCACTGAACAATCTCAGTAGTTAAACTGCATTTCATTAACTGGCTCTTCCTCTTGTTAGTAAAGCAAGCTGCCAAGCTTCCGTGCTGCTAGGGCTTTTCTCGGGAGATCTCGAGAGCAAATCCATCTATACTGATTCTACCCATGCTCTGCATTCTCTGCACTGACTGAGAGTGTGAAACCAAAACAAGCAGGGCTAATGGAACCTCAGGTGCTGCCTCCTCCCTTCCCTGCCTCCAGGCACGAACTGCACACACAAACTGAAAAGTAACTGCATTTTAGTGCTGGCAAAGGAAAAAATGGGACTGGGAAAAGAGTGTTATCACGTTTACTATGTGGGTAAAGAAACAGAAAGCTGAGGTGAGCATGGACATGCTGGTTTTCCAATCATCATGGCATGGAAGGAAATGGAGTTCTTTTTGCAGAAAGTGTTTTACCTTGGTCATCACATCCAGCACCTCAACACCCAGTGCACGAAGCCATTGAACATGGACCATCTTAGGTTGTCCCGTGTTATTTACAACAGCAAAACTCAGGAAGGAGTGATAAGGAATTCTGCATTTTTTTTTTTTCAGCCTAGATCTGTGTCAAAATATCTTGAAGGCAATTACCTTTAAAGCTGCTTTAAAAATGGAAAGTGCCTGTATGGCAACAGACTTCGTAGCTATAATAAACGACTCAATAAAGATGGATGATACAGTGAGAAGTGTTGGAGGCTGGCAGTACTACAGAAGTGGAAAAAACCTTTTTGTCCAGCTGCCTAGTAGTTATGGACTGTGTCCAGATTTCCCAGAATTGTTTGTGTTTGTATGAAAAGGCAGCCTCATGTAAATGCACAGGTACCTGGCTGAAGATCCTGTTCAGTCCAGGTCTGCAGGATCTGGCCACCCTTGTTTGTTAGTCAAAGCTATACCTGGTAAAAAGGGAGAAATAGCCAAAGGTGAAGTCTGGGAGCAACACACCTACATGAACAGGACATCAGAAATTGAAAAAACCCTGTCAAACAGATAGGTAATCTTGTCTGTGAACATCCACAGGGTGTTTTGGAAGGGAAACAATGGTAAGATAGGAGCTGATGGGCATACAGGTTCATATATGTACTCTTATACACATGAACAACCACTTCCATGTTTTCCAGTGCTAAAACACCTTTCCAAATGGTAGCTTTCCATCAGAGAATCCTATACAAAATGGAGGAATCAAAAAAGATCTGGTTTTGTTACCTTTGCCTGTCTGCTTTGTGTGGAGTTTATAGGAAAGAACCTCATTTACTTCATGGCCTTACAGTCATTGCTGTATCATTTGGGGTCTCTTGTATTTAGCAAGCCTGCACTAACCAAGTCCACTGTGGTGGCCTCATCTGTTCCTTGTGTCTCTGACTGAGAACTTCCCTATATGGAGCTGATTTTGGTTGCTTGTTGTTTGTTAATTTATAAATCACGTTCCTTCTCTTTGGGGATGGGGGCTGTTTACACATTTACTGAAGCTGCTTGTATCACAAGCACTTAGAGGCTGCTGCAACATTTCTTTCTTATCTTTGAAAACCTTTCACTGCCTCCATGAAACGTTCAGACTCCCACAGGGCAAATGGGCTTCTGGAAGCTTTAAGGATGGCATCCCACATCTCTTCCAGCAGATGCAAATGTTAAACCCTAGGGATCTCAAGTCATCATGAATATCCCTTCAGTGACAGAGTGGTATTAACCTTCATGTAGTACATTACTAACATGGGGTGCCCTTGGATGGTATGAGCCCAGGTCCATTTGCTACAGGAAGACTCTGTTCCTCTCTGTCATCTGGCATTTGCCTTTGCATTATATCTAAAAAACATTTTGCTTCACCAAACTACTGGGGCTTTTTAACTTAATTCTCTCCACTGTATCTAATTCAAAAGCCAGAAAGGCCAATTGAAAAGTATATCCTAGTTTTTCTACGCTAATACTACATCTTTCTTCATTAGTCTGGCTTATTATGCTTTCAGCTGGAGTACATTCCAAGTACAGAAAGATAATTCTTCAGCTATGAAAAGCTCTCCTGTTAAATAGTACACTAGAAAATAGTGAGAATTAGACCTCCACTTTCAGTATTGCTTAATAGTACCTAGAATAAAAATTAAGCTACAGCTCTGTAATGCTGTCTGATATTTTCACCATCTAACAAATGGTGATGTTGCTAGACCATCTCACCATGATATCCTTAACATCAGGGCATGGAAACATGGAGTAACTCTGTCTGTCAGGGACCTGAGGAGGGAGGTCTCTAGTCCAACCTACTCAGTGCAGAGCCTCATCGCATCTACTTTTTGATGTTGTTAATAGTGATCTGTGGACACCGAATGAAACATAGCTATTATTATTTAAATTTATGTGTACTTTCTTCCATCTTGTAATGTGCTGTCTCCAGAATGCACTGGCATGAACGGGAGCCATTCTGCTGCTCTTTGCCCTTTTCCCCAAGCCACCATAAATATTTGTCTGTCTTTAGGCAAGAACATGTCCACTCAAACCTTGAGAATTTGATTTATTCGTTATTAACTTTGAAATTTAAAAAGCAAAATGGTGTCAACCTGCTATAAAGTGTTTCTGCTTAACTTATTTTTAATAATCAAATTTTCACTTAGCATTTTCTGTATTTCATGAAGTTCTCTGTATTCAGTGTGATGGGTCCAGTCAGCAGCATCCTAGGTGGTACAGCTCTGCTGAGTCCCATGACAGCGTGCTCCTTTCTATCAGAGAAGGGTCTGGTTTGGTGAATGTTAAAAATATCAAGTTAATAACCATTTAGATGTGTTTCATCTTTCCTTCTTTCAGAGGAACTCAGGCTTTGACCAGGCTGAAACTCACCCTACTCCCCCACATTATTTTTTTAAGAAAATGTCTTTTGGTTCTGGACAACCAAAGTAGAAAAACTTAATGTTGAAAAATAGTATCCCAGAAGAGCATACAGTGACATACAGCCAAATGATCAGCTGCCTTCCATTAACGTACCTTCACTTGCTCATGAAATTTTTAGCCATTAAGGCCAACCCTCTGAAAGTCTTACAGCATTTTACAAAGAGCTCTATCGATTTCATAGATTTTTGAAACAGCTTAAACAGAGGTTCTTTTCTGTAGTTCCAGGTAATGCCCATAATGCCATTACCTTCTGCCTTACCAAGTTCCACATGGCTTTTTTAGCAGAGTTGGACTCTTGCTCATGTAAAAGGGTTAACTGTAGGTTAAGCTGAATGGTCAGCTGAATTATATATGGATTGGAGAAGATGAGGAAAGAGTTAGGTGGCATCAGAGTGAGTGAGGTGTTTGAAGCAGGGGAGGTGGTTTCTATCAGTGTGCAACTTCACAAAGCTGTCAGTAGTCTGAAAAACAAGAAGAGCCCAAAGGAGTGGTTAGTGCATACTTGGGAATCAGAGATAGTGGACCAAATGTGACCTGTTGTGGGAGCAGATTGCATGAGCCCTGATGAAAGGTACCACACACATGAATGATAGTTCTTGTAGCTCTTCTATGAGCTAAGCTAAATGTTATTTCAATGGACAGAGTGCTTCCCATAGTATTGCTCATGTGTTGAGTCCCGTGGCTGTTTGCAGGTTCTTAGTGCGGGATATTCCAGAGCTTGGTTGGGCTCAGCAGCCATCCAAGTTACAGGGGTCCAAACAAGTCACTTGGAAGTACCTAGGGAAGATTTAAATCATACCAGCAACAGTTAGTTCAGGTGTTAACAGATTTGTTTCCTAACAAGAATGAATGTACAATTAAATTTACCAAACTGCTAAAGATATTTTCTTGGGATCTTTTCAAAAGCGAGCAGTGAATTGGCTTTCTTTTTAAGTAAACAGGAGTCATAGTGAGGACATTCCTCTGAAAAGCATACCAGTTATATTTATAGTTAATTGTGGACCTTACTTTTGACCATCAATTTGCATAATGTTGTGCACTGCTTTGTATTTCTTGAATTTTGTTTTGGTTTAAGGATTCCAAAAAGTAAAAAACCAGCTGGCTTCCCAGATACGTTTGCTGCAAGAAACCAGAGACAAGTGGTTTTGTGAAACTGGAGATAAGTGTGTTTCCTCCATAACAGTTGTGTTAAAGACTAACTGTTCTCTTCGTTGGTGTGGCTTCAGACACTTTTTACTATTATACTGCTGGTGTCTGGGATCTCATTACCCAAAAAGCCTTTGTCTAGCTCAGAACAGTAAATAACCACAGATTTTAGGCACATGTAGAAACATCTTATTAGGGAAATTTGAGAGAGAGATGACAAAGAATCTCTTGGTGTCAATATCACGATCTGAATGTGCAATGGCAATCTTCCTTCCTCAAGCCACTCAGCTGCTGAAGGCTACAGATGGATTTGCCTTCAGTGGGAAGTTTATGTGCCTTTGGGCTAACAGCCACGGCCAGGCAGCTCCTCTGCATGAAGTGTGCTGATGGCACCTACTAGATGTTGTGCAGCTGACAGGAAAAAGATGCAGTAGTTCATTAGTTTTTGTCATTCTGTTTAATTCAGACGTTTTCAAAAGGAATGGCACTAAAAGCTTTGTAGTACTGAAGGTGCATAATAATTGCATCAGAATTGCCCATCTGCAGCTAAAGTGAGATAATTGCCTAGGCGTATTCGCGTTTGCAGAAGAGATTTTTGAATAATAAATGTTTATAAAGCCCTTCTGTCATCATGTTATCCAGCCCTCACCCCATGAGCCAAACTTTCAATTCATTTACACTCTTTTCAAACCAAAAATATCTCACATTGGTGCATTGGGGTTGGTGAAGATGAGAATCTGGACTGGTGTCAGTCAGTCACCTGAAATTGGCTCCAGCTTCCCAGCAACATTAGGAACCAAATTGAAAGAGAGTAATCAGGAAATCCTGCTGGTTCCTTGCTAGTGTTATTTTCTGTATCTTTAATATTTAATTTGACTAAATTACTAGAGTTTAGGGGTGCCAGCACTGATTGTCAGTGATGCTGAATGCTGCTCCTTCCTGAGGGGCAAAGCTTGTCACAGGGTCAGGTCCACACACCTACCCTGTCCTGCAAACAGGCACATCTACGTGGGGTTTCCAGCAGATGCTTCTCCCTCCTCAGGAGCCCCTCCTCTCTCAGAGGTAAAGCCTGAGTAGATCCAGTGTCACAAACAGAGACACACTGAAGATGCTGCAGGACTGGCAGTAGCCCATCTTAATTAGGTTTATCACGGCTGATCTAAGCTGCTCTTGCAGATAAGCTCATTAGCGTGGACTCAGCGCACCCAAGGCTTTGAACACAGTCCCTCCATGCTTGACAAAAAGCAGAAGCAGACAGCTGAAAGACATGTCCTGGTTTAAGTGCATGTTTACCTGGTCAGTCCCTTCTCCACAGCAACACAGTTTGTAACCACTCCCTTGTTCTGGTGCACTTCCTCTGCCTGGTAATTAAAGATGCAAACAGCACTGACAAGGCAAGATTTGTTGATGCAATCTTGTTATCTTATGCTTCTCCAAGAATGAATGAATTGATTTTTCCATTAGACTTGATAAAAATCATGCTGGTGTCCCCATCATCCTCACTAAGTCTGACTGACTCCTATTAGCTGCCTTACAGTCTTGGCAGCACATCTCGTGCCTCTGCTGGGCTCTCATGCAGTGGCTAGAGCTGCATATTCTAGCCCAGCACTACTACAAGAGCAAGCATGGATGATTTACAGTGGGATGAAGAACACTGCCAGCTGCATGACAGGATCACCCGCTTTCTGCCACTCTGTGCCCCTGCTCTTTCTGCACAAATGGAGGAGCTACTGTTCCTGTGGTGGGATCTCTCCAGTAAAAGAACCACCTGCATCCGCCACCGTCTGCTTACCCTGCAGCTCTTCAGCTTGTAAATCACAGAATGCTTTGGGTTGAAAGGGACCTTTAAATGTCCCTTTACTAGATGTTCATCCCCCTTGCAGACAGCAGGGACATCTTCAACTAGATCAGGTTGCTGAAAGCCCTGTGCAACCTGATCTTGGATGTTTCCAAGGATAGAACATCTACCACCTCTCTGGGCAACCTGTTACAGTGTTTCACCATCCTCATAGCAAAAAAATACCTTCCTTGTATCTAGTCTAAATCTCCTCCCTTTTAGTTTAAAACCATTAACCCTTGTCCCGCTGAAACAGGCCCTGCTAAAAACATAGTCCCCATCTTTCTTATAGGCCTCCTTTAAGTATTGGAAGGCCACAGTAAGGTCTCCCTGGAGCCTTCTCTTCTCCAGGCTGAACAACCCCAACTGTCTCAGCCTTTCTTCACAGGAGAGGTGCTCCATCCCTTTGATCATTTTTGTGGCACTTGTCTAGACCCGCTCCAACAGGTTCCTGTCTTTCCTGTGCTGAGGACTCCAGAGCTGAATGCAGTTCTCCGAGTACAGTCTTATGAAAGCAGAGCAGAGGGGCAGAATCACCTCCCTCAACCTGCTGGCCACGATTCTTTTGATAGAGCCCAGGATATGGTTGGCCTTCTGGGCTGTGAGCACACATTGCTGGCTCATGTCCAGCTTTTTCATTCACTAGTATCCTCGATCCTTCTCCACAGGGCTGCTCTCAATTCCTTCATCCCAAATCCTTGGCACTGTAGTGAGATTTCAGCAGGCTGTACCTCTTGGGTAGCCCCAGCATGGGCATGGCAAAGCTGACTGCAGCACTGGGAAGGAAGCCAGCAAGCCTAGGAGATAACCAAGCCAGTATCCCCAGCCACACAGAGCCCTGAACACCTCAGAGGTGCTTTGCTCACCTGCATCAGTGATGTTCTTCAGGTCCCTTCACTGCACTAACTGCTCTGCCAGAAGAGAAGCACTCTTGCTGTTGGGGATCCAGGTAACGTAGGGTAGCAAAACAGAAATCACCTTTGCCAGGTTTCTGAACAAGTAGTTTCACCTCAGAGGCTGAAACCACATTGCTGCTCTAATCCCTCTTCCTGGGAAAAAATTTGAAGAGAAATTCAGAAATGACTCTAAAATTAGTAACAATATGAACAGTACATTTTTCCTCTCTCAGGGGCTTACGCTTCTTCAGTAATATCCCTCTCTGTTTCATCGCAGAGCATTAAGTTTCAGAAAAGGCTGAACCCAACCACTGAAACACTTTATTCTAGTTGTGTAGGTGCGATATTGATGGAGCCAAATTTAACACAATTTCCCCAGTGCACAGTTACAGTAAAATAAGCCTGAGTTTGCATTGTGTACATCAGGTGGGGGAGTTGGATAGGGTTATGGCAGGGCACTGTGACTCTGAATGACTGTTTCTGAACTCAGTGAGGTGTCAGGATATTTTGGGTAGCATTTTTGAGGTCCTAGTGCTGGATCCTCTACTCTTACTGAAGAATGTGGTGAAAATGTAGTGACGTGGTTGGAAGGAATGGTGAACCAGTAGTGAAAGCTGTTGGAAATGTGTGTGTGTGTCCCCTATGGTTGTGTACACATGTATGTGTGCTTATATATGTGTGTATGTATAATATAATATGTATAATATATTGAAAGAGCAGGGATACCCCCGAGGGATACCCCCAGAGGGGTAACAGGCTGGTTTACTTTTGACAGTCTTCATACAGTGTCCTGCACATCAGGAGCTCTTCTGTAAAATACAGTCTTTTGAAAAAGAAAGAAAAATGTTGTGCTTTTTACCTCTAGGGAAAACGTGGCATTATGTCCTTGACTGGGATGGAAAAATGCCTTCACACAACATGTGTGAATTTGTGAAAGCACAGACTCCAGGATCAGGCCCCAGCTTGTGTGCTGAGGGACCTTACACCTGCCTTCTTGCAGCAAGAAGGCTGCTAATTCTCAAGCATCTGTCTGCAAATGCTGCCTGGTGCTGCTCCAAAAATCCCTTCCCCACCCCCGACAAACAGAGCTGGAGCCCTGGGAGGAGGTTTGAGGCACCCTCAGCACTCTCCTGCCTGCAAACATGGTGGTGCCCGAAGCAGAGGGTGCCCTGCTAGCTTGTCATTGGCCCCTCAAAGCCACCTCAGGCTGCCCTCACCCCTGGTAGAGCCCTGGGAGCAGAGGGGGATTGGGCTGTGAGATGAGCTCTCACCTCCGTTTACACCACTTCTCATCTCACTCATGTTCAGTATAAAATGAATGTCCTCAACAGCCCTCTTCACACACCTAAAAATTCAAAAGAATCCTTAGCTTTTGGTACATGCTCCTTCCTCCACAGCCATGTGCAGATGCCGTTCCCACTTCCAAAAGGCAAAACTCCCTCTGAGCAAGGCTTTTCAACTCCCTCCTGGGCTGGAATGCTACTATGGCTGATGCCCCATGCAAGAGTTGCCATGTGCAGCCTTCCTACCTCTATTTTAAAATCCAAATTCAATCACCCTTAATTCCTTTTGAAATCAGACTGGTGACAGTCTTCAGCCCACTGGAGAAGTCAGTGAATTATATGCCTGAATATGAATTTATGAATATGAATTTAACTTGGCATGGTCCTCCTAGGATTTCAGTGCAAAGGGTGGAGAAATCCAGTAATTCCTTGCATCTTGCTCATTTGTGCTGTCTATGGATTATTTGTTCAATTCTTTTTATATTATCTTCATGAGAAATTTAATCAACACCAAATCATTTGCCTCTGTTGATTTACTTTCTAGGATGATTTATGTATACATTAAATGTGATTACAAACCATTTCCTAACACATGTAAACCTAAATTTTCAAATATCACTGGGCATGCTCTAAGTTTTAATAACAGCCTCCTATAAAACACAAGTACCCTGTTCTGGCAGTGAACATGAGTAAATATGGATATGGGGAGTTAGTAAAATAACAGTTTTTTGTTATTTCACAAATTATAATTAGGACAAACTCTCTTTTAAGGTTGCATTGACCATGTACCATAAACTTGGTATCTTCATCCTTGTTGCTACATGTGCAAATAATCCTGAAAAAGGTTAAATATATTTCTTTTGAATGAGCATAGCAATAAAATAAAATTTACATCAAAACCAAAGAGCAAGAATTATTAGGTATATTTTTTTCCCTGCTATGTATCTTCAAGGTATTATTATTCCATGTTTTCTTGTTGGGCAGCTGAAGTTATTTGCTCCATTCTCCCATATAATCTTGAAGATGCCTGCTCAGCCTCTCTCACATTCTGGGAATATTTTGGTTTATGGCTCTGCCCACCTACCAACTATTTCAGCTACTGAGATGCAGTGAGCTAATTAACACATCCATCATCTTACACATTCTTCAGATGCAATGAGCACTAAGGAGACTTAGCCTTAATCATCTTCCTTGTCTTATTCTTTCTCCCAGGCTGGCACTGGCTTAACTCAAGCTAATACACATTTTCCTTGCTGAACTGTTCATTCATGTATTTTTGTTCTCTATTTATTGACTTCTAATTCCCTTCCTCTCATAGTGGGCATGCTGAATTAAATCTCCATTAGCTAAGCCTGTGTCTCCTTTGCCTAGCTCACACAGCCATGTAAGTATCATTATTGCTTAATATCTTTATGAAATTAGCATCCAGCAAATCCCGATCTGCACCAGCAGTTTGTGCTAGGTGCTTTTCCAACAGGGAAGCAAACACAGTGCCTGTGCCACAGAGCCTGCAGTTGAGGCTGAGGCACAGGTCTGCTAAAATCCGATGGTTTTCATTTAACTGGTGACTGCTGACTTCTGCAGCTGCTCTTCAGCTCCCTGTGGAGAAGAACTGTGGTCCCACAGTACCTGCCAAGGGAAGGTCAGACAGAAGGATGAGGACATCAGGGGGATGCTTTTCTCACCCCTTCAGGGACCTCACCATGAACCTAAGTAGCACAGCATGTGATGCAGTAGCACAGCTTGGTAGATGAACAGGAAAGGTAATAATTACAAATGTCCTTAGAGATGAGGATAAAGCCAGGATTTTCTCCTTCTGTTTGAGAACAGGATGCCACAATCTCACCCTGTTCATGTCAGAACATGATGTAAGATGTGCTGACCCTCTCAATGACAGTGAAGGAGGAAGCCCTATGTGAGAGGCAGGCAAATGAGAAGTCTCACTGTGAAGCTCCCCCAGAAAGCTTGCACCACTGAGCCCAGCAAGGATGGGTTGGCTTAACCAAAAGACGTTTATGAAATCCAAGGTCAAGAGAAATCTGAGAGTCTCAGAAAGATGTAAAGCTGCTTTTCCAGATAATGCCAACAGGTTATCTGGTTAAATTAATCTACATCTGAACTTAAGCTGAGGTTAAGTGCTTACAGAGTATGTAGGCTGTGATACCTCCCCAGCAGTAATACTGTTAAATTTGTCAACGCCCCCTGCTATGCCTGTGTAAGGATTCACAGGGACACCGAAACAGGCCAACTAACTATGCTCCTCTGCTTTAACCACTCTCTGAACAGCACCGTGCCTCCTCCTCTCATGCTTTCTGCTATAAACCCAACTGTTTTAATTTCCCAGGCAATCCATTGTACGTGGCTGCAATTGCACTGACCATAACTGCAACCAAAGGGTATCCGATCCAAATTATATAGCACATTCTGATATTGACCTCTGAAGCCACAGTTCTGGGAGAGGGCCAGAAAAGCCATTTTACAATTATAGTCTATGTCACGGGCTTATAAATCCATGATTAAAACAAAAGACGGGGCAAGCACGCCCACAAGGCAGGCATTAATCATGGCCAGATAAAGTCCACTTCTTTCCTAGGTGGCAGACTACAAGATTTCAGCAAGAGCTGACTCCTGCTGCAAGGACACCCCACACTGTTGACCTAACAGTACTTTTGACCTGCAAGAGCAGGGAGGAGATTTTTCTCTGCTGTCCGTGCAGCTGCTCTGGAAGCAGAGTGTGATCCTGGAAGTAAGGATCACAAGGTCATTTTCCAAAATGAAGGAAGGAATAAGCATGTCACAGGAGTAGAAGGTGGAAGACAAATGAACCCGGTAATTCGTATCTGGCAAATACTTGGCTCTTCTCACTGCAGCTCGGCTTTCAGAACCAGCAAACACAAGGGAGGCTCATTGCACAGCCCTTACTGTCTCACTCAGAAAAATCACAATCCCACACTGCCTGTAACTCCCCCTACCCATTAAATCCAGAAAGATGTCATAAACTGCAGCTGTATGTCACAGAGCTATTTCATTTCAGCCAAAAGTGAGTGCTATAAAAAAGGATGTGCTGCATGGTTTGCTGATGTGGATTAGAAGCAGCCTGATTCCTACAGTCAAAAAATTGTCAAATAGAAATTACTTTTTGACTCTAAACCAGGTTATAGTATGTGAGGGTGTTTCCTGACATTCTTATGTTTTATGTTAGAAATCTTCTATCATAAAAGGATGTTCATCTGTGCTACAGACAATCACATGGGATCTGAGCATCTCCGTGTAAGAAAACTCCTTAACAGGCTCTATTCCAGACGCTTTATTAAAGCCATTACCAGAGACACATCAAAATGTCATAAACACAGAAGCAGATAATGGTCAGAACATTTCTAGCATGAAATGCAGGATCTATTCTGATTACAGGAATTAAGACAATAGAAGTGTACTTCGGCTTTGCACTTACACTAAGCAGTTCAGAATGCTTTAGTTAATGAAATGGTAATTAATTCTCACTGCTCCTGAACTGCCAGAAGGTACACTTGTCTTACAAGCTGAGTCAGGGTACATGGGTAATTCACCCAAGGTGGATGAAGAGGGAGAGAAGGAAGAGAAAGACAAGAAAGTGGCAGGTTGTCCCTGAGGATGGATTTTTTCATGTGTGCCATGTCCCTAGTGCCTCCACCACCGGCAACTGCTGGAGAAAGGATAGGGCTTGGTTAGACCCAGGCTGGCAATTCCTGTGTGCTCCAGGTCCACCCCTTCAGTCACTTCTGAGTGAATGCCTCACTGACACAGACCAGGCAGAGAGGAAGGCTCACTTTGTATTAGTATTTAAATACTTTTGATGCTGAAAACACAAGTACAGCATTTGGACCAGCAGATGAGTTTTCCAATTCATTAACTTAGTGGTTCTGCATCTTGTTCTGCAAAGTTCCTGTGTTATTACTGTTGCAGATAAGGGCTTCTTTCTGGTTTCCAGTCTTTCACAAAGTTAATCAGTACTTTCAGAGGTGACTGAGTCGAAATCTAATTTGTAGATTCATAGCCAAGATCAGGGTGGCACATTAGATGCTAGCGAGGCACCAGCTCGCTCTTCATCAGGGCAGTTTTCAAAGTGCTGCTCTGAACAGAACGGTTTTCTTTGCACTGAGGATCACACAAATCAGAGCCAAAAGGAACCATTTAGTAGGCAATAAAAATATAATAGAAAAGAACAAGTACATAAAAGATGTCACTAGGAAGAAGAGCAGTGTGTGCTGTAACAGCCTGATCCAAACCATGCTGACATTCCCCCCACACACGCACAGTAATGACAAGACCCTACTGCTTTGTATTTTCCTACTTCTGTGGCACCAGACTCTAGCCAGAGACTTTTGATTCTTCACCATCTCTTACCATATAGAATAAAACTTTAAAAACAGGAAATATTTCATAGAAATAATTTGACATTTTTAAAACACACTGATCAGCACTCTGAAGCATATGTATCTGTGGAAGGCTTCAAACTGAAAGCAAATTTCTTCTTGACCTCTGAAGAACAGCTGTGTATCCCATCCAAACTCATAAATAATAATGGCTAGCATCCCCTTCAGAGGGGTGCTCACAGCTTCCAGCAATTTTCAGTCACAAGCATCATTTTGCTTCACCACTTCAACTCTGAGTCTGTATATTACATCTGGAAAACCTGAAACATCCTTAAGTTCTGCTTCCTTCAAATTCCTGAGTATCCTTCACTATTGTTCTCATTTCTGGTCTTTCCAGGGACTTCAAATATATCTCATTTCTTAGAACTTCTAAGCAGTGTGATCACTTCAGTGCCATAATCTCTTTGTTTACTTGGAGAATGAATCAATTTCTATCTGATCTCTCTTTCCCCTTAATATTTCTTCTCTGCTCTTTTTAATATCATGCTTGCTGTACTTCATTCTGATTGAAGCAACCAAGGACTAATAACCCCATTAGGTACTTTACATTCTTATTTTGTCTCTAATGAGGATATTGGCTGAAAAGTCCAAAGTAGGACATAGACAGCAGCTGAAAGAAAAGTCAATACCAAATGTGGCTGCTTGAATAGCCAACAGTGGGGGGACAAGGTTGACCCACATATGTGCCACTCCACATTTTCAGTAGGAACCAGGGAGGTAAATAAAGCTACATCATTCTGGAATTCAGATGAGCATGAGACTCAGTAGCCTTGGCAGCTGACACCTGTTTGACACTGGGCTTGATCCGCCCAGTACAACAATATGCATAACGAGGTCACAGCATCTCTCTCAATCTGGGGTATTTGTTTGGTATTTCTCCTGCTTCCGGACCCCACGTTCACATCAGCATCTGCAGGCTCTGCTGGAGTCTGTCATTTCTGCCACAGCTGGAGAGCATCTGCATCTGTTGCTGTCTAATGGACTGCGTTGTAGTTCTCTGTCAGTGGCCACATCCCAGAGAAGATGCATATGGGTACGTGGCTGCTAGTGGCAGATCTCTGGAGATGCCTTTTTACACCCTGTGCACACCCAGCCCATAGGCAGCCCTTTCTCCCATACAAATGACATAGCTCTCAAGGAGAGAATGGGCTGTAGCTCCTTTGGAAATGGAGGTTCTGGCCTTGGCAGAAGAGGAGACACAAATGTTGACAACTTCCAGAATTCTGAAATGTCAAGATCTTTCCACCTGGAGTATCTGAGAATCTGCAAAAAAAATGATGGAAGAAGCTGGAAATTTTCTGAGCTGCAAGAGCAGAGACAAGCATATTCCTAGAGCTGCTCTGTGATAACTCCATTTCTCTCTGGAGGAAGGTCCCAGCATGAGACTCAGTAGTCCTCCTCACTTCTTTGGAGGGTATAAAGGGAGAAAGCTAATGGTCTATAGATTAATGGAGCATGAAACTGAGATTCAGCTTCAGAACCACGTAAGACTGGTCCATCAATCTGTAGGCATAAAAAGAGCTTTAAAGAAGAACTACGAGGATGTAGCCCTCTCAGAGTGCAAGAAGACTGAAAGACAAGTGTGTCTTGCATCCACCCTGTGGACCTGCCTCAGGTGTTCAGAAAGAAAATGAAGGTGATGCTCTGTACTCTATGTCTTGAGAAGAATATTCAGAGAAAGTTTGGCTTTTACATAGGATTCTCATGTAATACTGCCTGTAATTTTACAGACTCCTTTATAAACTCTGAAAAGTAGGGAGGAGAAAATTCTTCAGAAACAAAGCCTCTGACCTGGCATGTGAATGATCTCTCTAGCAGAATCAGGTTTATAGTTTCTTTTAGTATTTCCTCCTCTGGATCTTATTTATGAAGATAACTATAACCTGTATTGTCAAGCTCTGGAGGGAAGACTCCCCTACCTCAAGACATAGTTCTTTCTCAGCTATGAAGCTTGAGTCAGTAGTGCCTTTTATGCAGCCACGTTGTAGAGTCATTATGGGATAATATAAAGGGTTGGTAATAGAATTTCTTTTTCCAGGAGGCATTCTGAAATTTTCAAAGAAATCTTGTTCCAGGTGGATGAAAGGAGAAATCCAAGAGGATCCACAGATGGGAAATAAAAGTGAACACCCCTTTCAACTATAATACTTTCTTGCTTATTAATTTTTAATATTTTTAATATTTTCTGATTTTTGAACAATTCCATTCTTTTCCACTATAGATTTAGTTACTATTCAATTGAATTAAAAAGGCTGATTTCACTCCAAATGTTGAAATGGAATGATTTTAAAACTTTTTAAAGGCTTTTTATTTTGTAAGGTTGTTTTGTTTTGTTTTGTTCTTTTAACTTCTACCCTTCTTCAGAAGCTTCTGTTTCAGCGAATGGGCATTTTGTTTCACTGCAAATTGAATGAAAATAAAAGTTTACAACTTTTAGAACAACATTTGTAGAACATGTCCTCAAAGATCCAAACTACACAAGTTTCCACAGCTTTTCACTGGAGATATATCTACCTAACTCTGCATGAGCACAATCTCTTGGAGTTTCAGCTGCTATGGCTCCATTTCTGTGCTATTTAATCCTTCTTTAAAAACACAGTGAGTATCAGTATTTTTGACATTGTCTGTTTACTGTTAAACAAGAGGGTGCCTGTATGGGAAGCCAAAAATCACATACTTCTTCTGAAAAGAACGTAATTTATTTCCAAGCCATTCACAATTATTGTGTGCCACTTGAGAAACCTAAATTTTCCAGTAAGACAGAGAGAAGCCATTTAATCCATGCTACATATCACTTTAGATTTACCATTTATACTCAGGTCTTGCACAAAGTTAATGCAGCCAGCAACAGCAACATATCGTAGAACAGTTTTTGAAGGACTAGTCTATTGGGAGAAAGGCCTAAACAAGTAAAGTTGTTTGGAAATCTGAATCTCGGGTGTGCTGTACATATTATTTTATAACACCATCCTTTTGGCACCAAACTCATCAGCTGTATTCCTTCACATGATGCAAGACTGCCAAGTTTCTCAATCTCACACGGGCTGTTTTTCAAAGATCGCTCTGCTGCGAAGCGTGCTGTTAGATAAGGCTCTGGGATGAGGGTAGGCACCATCACAGTCTCTTGAGACCTCCTTACTCCATTTCTGTGGGTCATTCAGGACTCGCTTCCCTCCCTGGCACGCTGCTGTGTCCAGGATTGGGATGACATCGGTTAACAACGGAGAGTAAGGGAGTAGGGGGCAGATAGTGCTCTGGTTTTGTGTGAAATGGACACCAGCAGTGCAATTAAAAAGGCAAACAAACTTCAAACAGAAAAGAGTCACCTGTTCTTGATGTAAGGTACTCTAAAAATGACTACAAATACAAGTATTTAGAAAACTTTTATTTCCTTTCTATATCCCAGTTTACTTAATGCATCAAGGGGCAGTTTGTGCATCGTAAATGTCAGCTTCCCTGTTATGTCAGAGAGCTCTCAACTTTCTTTTTTTTGTATAACGTTCTTTCTTTTCATGAACTAGGTGCCAAGTTGATGGTGTCTCTTTTGGTATCTCCTGACCCATGTGTCTTCCTGTTTCCAGCTGTCCCAGTATCCTGTCATGGTGCTGAACAATTAGTACTTATGCTGTGAAGTTGATTTATTTCCCTCATTTTCTGAATTACAGTGTGATGCTGCTATGAAGTGAGGATTTACAGGGCCAGTAGTTTATGCCCACAGCCTAAGGCTGGCATTGCCAGTGAAAAGGGCCATGGGCTGGCAGGGCTTTACGCACCTGGAACCATATGCTCCACACCGAGTCACTCTGACAATCCACAGGCATAAAGGTCCAAAGGAAATGTGTGTGTGAGTGTTTGTATATATGTGTGCTTAGATAGAGGTTCTAACATATATGTGTGTGTGTTTCAGTAGTAGCTACCTCAGGGTGTTTGCATAGCCACCGTTACCGCTGAGACATTTCTCTCTTCCTTGTATTGCCTCTTGTCTTGTTCCTTCCCCTTCCCAAGACACAACAGCACTGTTCCCCCTCCCGTCAGCACTGCGCTTCTAAATCAGCACAACAAACCACCCCACTCCCCCATTTCCAGAAGCCAAGACAGCAGCTATTAGAAAAGCATTTTATTCTTGCATGCTCTTTCGTCAGCCTACACCAACTGCTACAAAAATCCAATTCACAGGAGGCCAGCTGACCAGCTTCTCCTAAAAGTTTCACTTTGACTGTTCCAAAAAGTAGTAAGTGGTTCAGGTCAAAACTGAAGAGTACAAGCCAGATATAAATCACATCAGGCCAAGCTTAAGACATCCGCAAGTGATAGCTGCACAGTTTCAGACTTTACAGGCCTCTCACACCCAGAGCGTCCACTGACGTCAATGGAAATTTTGGATGATGACGGAGAGCAGTGACAATGTTGACTCCGGCAGTGAAAGCCTTGAGAGCCTAATGTTTAGGTTTTCTCTGCCTTAGTTTGTATATGCTGTCCCTCATCACATGTTGAATGCTACACAAATGCTTGCTTGCATTTACCTCAACAACACAGCCCTGGGAAATAACAGCAGGCCCGTACCCTCACACCCCACTGCCGAGCCAAGGGGGTCCAGGCTGGGTGACTTGACCACGCTCACACAGGGAATTTGTGACAGACCATCACCATGGACTTAAAATGCAGACTCCCAGCACCCTTTCCAGTGCTTTTCCTGGGACACTTTTCATCTTTCCAGTAACTGAAGTGTTGTAAAGTTGCTGGAGGTGCCTCTCCAGACTGCTAGGACCTGCAGGGAATTGCTTAATCCACTTAGGCAACATTAGAAAGAGTGCAGGTTTGTGGTTTGGGTTGGTTTTTCTTTTAAAAAAAAATCAATTAACTCCCCTTTTAAAGGCCAACATCAACAAATACATTCACATGACAGCCTGGGACTTGAAGGACACAAGTTAGGTATGACTTCAGTGGGGGTGCATGTCCTTGATCCCTCTGGATGCAGCGCCTGATCCTCCACGCAGCATCCAGCCACTCTGGGGGAAGAAAGGGACCCTGAAGCAGCTCCTTTGACAGCTGGGGTGCCCTTTCCAAAAGCTGGGCTACAGCCTTCCCAGCCAGCCTCAGGGCACTGGGGAGTCTGGGCAATGCTGCACTGAACTGCTCCCTGCCCTGGGGGAAGGCTGTGCCCACAGAGGCAAAGGTCTTTCTCTGCAGGCCAGCTGTGCCACTGGCACCTGGCAGCAGCAACACAGAGCAGATGTGGAGCTGAGCCCTGCAGGGCTTCATAATTTTGGCTGCACTTTATAAAAGTGAGGAGTAAGAGCCTCCAGGGGAATGGTCCATCTGGATACATAATGGTTCCTGGCTACTTCTACCCGACTGGTGCAGCGTGAGATCCTCAGGGAGGTCCGAATTCCTTAGCACTCAGTTGTTTCAAACAGTCAGGTGCCCTCTTTTTGAAGACAGCAGTCATTAGGTGCATGGTGTAAGCAGGAATGGTCCTGCTGGGGTGAGGCTTTAAGGGCACCTGCTCACCAGCCAACCTGCTGGGCTGCAAAAACTTGCAAGTGACAGGAAAACCCTCACCATGTTAACGTGCTTCTTGAATTGGGTTTTCCCCGTCTTCGTTTCTCCTTGATGAACCCAGGAGGAGGATGAGGTGATGCAGTGCAGTCTTTAACTGCCTATGGTCATCTTCAAAATGGGTGGCCAGCCACAATCACAACGCTAATTAGATTTAAAGAATTGATGTGATAGTTGCCTTGGGTAGGAAGGCAGTTTTAGGGGCAAAGTTACAGACCCCTGTTAGGAATTCCTGGTTTCATTGTTGTGCTTTTTTGAACACTTGAGTAAATACTTTCTGGCAACTTGCTGCCACTCATTTTATCCGCTCCATAACTCTGTAAGGATCATCATTAGCTTCAGTACAGGTCACCATCCCTCTCCACACTCTGCCTTGTCCTGCCTGTATGTGGCTTTACATGGCACTGTCAGAGATGATGGTCTTTCCTCTTTACTCCATTTGGGCATGACATCACACCCTACTGTAACCTCCCTCCCTCACACCCTGCTATGCAATCGGGCCAGTTCCATCTAGCTCATCCTCCAGCCCTGCCCCAAACACAGCAGGAACATCATCCCTCTGCGTGCACTGTGGGCACACCAGTAATCCTTGGGTACCTGTGAAGCTTTCGTTCCCCTTGCTTCCCCTTCAGTCACTGCTTCTGCAGAGGGGAAATGTCCAGTACCTTCTGGCCACAGCTTTGGTGGGCTCTAAGATTTAAGGACTACCCTGTGGACTACACCAGCCAAGTCAAGGGCTGCATCTTCTTGTGGGCTCAGTAATCAGCTGCTCCTTGAAGCAGTCTTTGAATATAACTAAGAGCTCATCTCTGTATCCAAGCATGATGTCTGCCTGGTCTGTGGGTGTTTGGAGCTTTCATATAGCAACAGTATGATCTGTTATTTGTATAGCACTGATTATCTAGAAGGGTACAAAGCAATGCAGGCTTTGGGTATCTCTAAGGTGTAAAGGCAGAAAATGTTAGATAATGCACCATGTGATAACTTCAGCTGCCTGATGGCTGAGTGCCCACTGTCACATGAAAAGCTGCTTCTTGCCAGCAATAGGTACTGCATTTTCTAACACAGAACATCCCCTCTAGCCTGGTGGAAGATGCCAGTCTGCCTCACACAGCAAGTTGAAGGGGGACTGAGGAGGGACCACCTGGTCACTATGGTAGCACACCCCCAAGTGAGCTCAGCTCACTCTGGTGCTTGTGGACAGATGTGACTCTGTGGGAAATCTGTTGCAATGTCTGCTCACATGGCTACAGCCAGGGGTCTTCCACTACAACATCAGCAGCACAGTAATGCTGCTACTCGGGTTTACCTTCTCCTTAACACTTACCCTCATGTCCCATCAAGGCTGGCTAGTGGTCCCACGATAAACAACCTAGGTGCAGAATTCTACAGTACGTCCAAGTGCAAAAATTAAATGAAATATTCATCCTAATGCAATCCACTTTCCTGTGGTTTTTGATGCAGTCATGTATGTAAAAGCTGCACAGTATATCTAGGACTACTGCTCTTCACTGGAAATGGACATAAGCAAACAGAGCAAGTTTAGTTTAGCAAATTGTGGGAGGAAGGACCATCCCACAGGAAAAACTGAAGAATTTTCCCTGTGCTTCTGCAACTCAAGACTCCCACCCTCATGTTTTGCTAAGGCAGTTTACAGTATGTGAATCTTCCCTGTGGTTTGGTCTTCTTCTTTTAAACCCCTTTTTTTTTTAAACATGAGTTTAAACAGTCTCTCATTAAGGCTTCTGAGTGTGTGCTAAGACTTTTCTTGGAAATGTGTATTCAGGTGGTTTGTAAGATTTGTATTATTTGCTTCTTTTGGAGCCATTCTGGTGTATTATGTAAATCCATAGCTAAGCATTTCCTGGGACCAGTTATTGTAAAAAATGCCTAGTTTGGCATGTGAACAGGGTTGAGCAAAACCAATTGCTTCTCTCTGTCTAGTTCAGAGAAGAAAGATCAGCCTGAACATTTTTTCTTTCATTTAAGAGAAGACAATTTTCCTCTTTCATTGCTTATCAGAATGTGTTTTCTGCAAATGAGCTGGAAATTCCCAGAACAGGTAAAAGTTTAAAGGCAGAATATCAGCCCCAAATTGTGTGTAGAAACACTTAATGGTCAATATCAGTGAAGACATTTCAAAGTCTTAGCTGAACACTGGATTGACTTCTGTGGTCATTTCTTGCATTTAATAGCATGCTTACATCAAAATATGCATGGGACGGTGGGCATTAACAAGCCATTAGGCTATTTTATATAATGTCAATTTCTGACAAACTGTTTAATCCCCTGAACAGTTATTTTTCAGTTCATGTAATCATGTAGGTTTAGGGACAAGCCCAAGATCTACCTGTTGCTTTAGGCTGCAGTTCAGACTTTTTCTATGTATTGACTCTGCACAAAGTCATGCCCAGAGCAGAGGAAAGCAGGCGTGGGGTACCTGACACCAGGACCTTCTCCATCCTTTCTTAGTTTAAAGGTTTGTTGTTCTCTGGCCAGGTCCTTGCTTCTCTCACCCCTGCAAGCTTGGGAAGGGGTGTGGGTTGCAGTTTGCCTCCATTCCTTCCCGCGGGAAGGAGGCTTGCAAGGGGCTCTCTCGGGACACAGGCAGTGGGAAAGATGTGTGATTTTTAGTCCTGGCCCCACTAGAAGCCTCCAAATTCCCTCCCAAGGGTTTATGCAAGCCACACCTGGAAGGTCAGAAAAGGCAGAATGCTCCTTGCAGGCACAATCAGCTACAGATCACAGGCCACGGCAGGGGTGGGATAAGCAGGACCTGCCACGCTGCAGTGCCTCTGAAGCAAGCCCCCAGTTACTCAGAGCTGGCAGGGGGGCAGTGCTGCTCTCTCTCCCACCTCTTTCCTCCACAGTCTGATGTCCCTGGGTACTGTGTTACTTCAGACAGCACAGCCCTGAGACATATCACCATCACTTGAGTTTAAACTAAGCTGGAAATAAATCTTTTGAATTACACACTGTGGTGGAGCAGCACATTGTGCCACTGAACTAACTGTGCCAGAGGAAGGGTATGTAAAAGCCATTTCCATTTGCAGTGGGGGAAAGTCCCACCAGCAGTGTTGCCCCCTCGCAGGTGGTCCAATGGCAGCAACTGTGGGGCCATAAACCTCCCATGCCAGCAGCACCCACACCCCACAGCAGCTTCCTTCTGCCACCTTCCCACAGCTGCGCTTGTGGTTGGAGCACAGCCCTGCAACCCACTCTGCTTTTCACCTGGGGATCCTCCAGTGTGGGTCTGAGGCACATGGAGGGGCAGCATGAGAGGTGGGATCCCTGGTGGGGCACACCAGGAAGGGGTGAAACCCTTACTGTGCTTAGCATGTACCTGGGCTCATTGCTGGAGTGGGAGCAGCACACTGGAATGGCACAGCACGGCACAGTCCGTGAGTGACCTGCTGCTTGAATTTCCTGCCATGTAACATTTGTAGACATGCTCTTAAATTGACCTGACCCTGAAGACAGGAGCAATCAATTAAAGATACTTTCCCCTGTGAAATCAGCTGAGAAAAAAATGTGCTTTTATGACAGTCTGCACTTGCTACTTTCTTCGTTCTAAGGACAGGATGCTCCAAGCTGGAGATTTTCCGACAATAGCCAAGCATTTCTTCCACTCTTCTCAGGTACAGATCTGGTAAAGGGAAAATGCCTGATTGTGATGCATCATTCACTAAACAGCTTACTGGTGCCCCATCCCCAGCCATTACTGTGGGCGTTATTAGTTAAACAGCCACTCGAAACATGACAGACATGTTCCAGTAATGAAACGGATACTGCTTGCCTCTGAGTCCAGAAACCAGTGCCAGCACTGAGGCTGATATTACCCACAGAGCTGCAGTCTCCCGTTAGGCAGGGTAGAATGAGACACCCAAGGGCCAGGCTCTGCATCCCTAGTTCAGTCCCCAGCACAGACAGGCCAGACTGGATAAGTCCAGGGCATCTCAGAGGGGCAGTATGGCCAGTTCTTGTCCTCTGGCTACTGGCCATGGGGTGCAGTGTGCCTCAGCAGGTAGTGCAGGCGGTGGGGTGGGCAAGGGGCACCCACACACCCATGGCAGGTCTCAGATCTCTGCCCCATGGAAGCTGAGAAGGAGCTTGTGCCCTCCCAGCACCGGGAAGAAGCTTTCTTGGGCTGTTCTTGGTGCACAGGAGGAAAGCTGGAGGCAGGGCTCTGCAGGTTTTGTTGTAGGAGCCTTGCACCAGTAGGGCTATAAAAGCCATGGCAGGAATCCTGGGCACCTCTCTGCAAAGTGCTGAGGCTAGCGGATTTATTCACAGCATTTTATGATCTGGGACACACCACAGGAGCCTCTGTGCAACTGTTCTGCTGGCATGTGAACCTGCAGTGACTCAGGAAAAAGGCGCTCAGGAGCTGTCTTGATAAGTAACAGGAGTTGGCTATAAAATAAACATGCAGGAAAAGCAAATCCCCAGCTCTCCAAAGGTGCAGCCTACTGGCAGCCCTCATCCTGCCTCTTTCAAGCACCCAGGGGCTTTGCCCCTCTGTGCACTAGCTTGCATATCTGTAAAATGGGTTTCATGAGCTCATCTTTTGCTTGCACTGCTTTGAAATATGCTCACCTGAGAGGCTGGTTTTGTCATGACTGCCCTTCAGGTCAAGAGGCTCAAGGGGGAGGGAAGCAGAGCTCGAGGCATGATCCTATTTTCTGGGACACATATCATAGACGTTCCTGGAGAGCATTTTTGAGGAATATTTTGGCTTAACTGGTTCTTCTATGTGTACAGCAGTCTGCTACCTACCATGGAGCATAATGCATGGAGGTTGCTGTGGCCCTAACAGGATGAATTACAGAAAAAAGTCCTAGGAATTTTTTTTCACTGAGAGAAATGAAACTTGGTTTTAGTTTCCTACCCTCCTGTTAAAAGCCAGGGCACCCTATCTCCTTGTTTTGCTTTTGCTTCCTGCAGCTGGCTTGCAAGGCTCCCCCCAGAAGACATGGCACAACATTTTAGTCTACAGTCTCTTTTCATACGTTGAATTGAAAATGTCCGACTGTTAACAGCTCATCTGCACATTATTTACCCATGCAAGCCTAATCAGTGCAGGGATTAGCAAAACATGTTTTGCCTGCCAATCTCTAATCAAGAGGGCAGATTCAACGGCAAAGTGGTGGCTTCGCAGTGCTCCAGGGAGGCAATGCTCACTGTGCTGAAAATCAGGAGCAATTTAGCCAAATTCAATTTGCAGCTACAGGTCTTGCAAGGTCAAAGTAAGACTCACAGCCTACAAAGAAAAAGTATCACCTGCTAGGAGCAACAGCAGATCCAAACCTGCTTTGGAGGAGAGTGCTGTGGTATGAACATTGAGACAATGAAAATCCTAACAAAAGTTAACAGTCTGTAAAGGAGAAATAACCAGCTTGTATAAAATATTCTCTTAGGATGTGTGTTCCTCCCAGATATTTTCTAATTTGCTGCATCTTTCCCAAAGATGCAATGACAGCTGCAGTGGATTCTTAATCTTTTGAGCATAGGTTTGTTCTTCAGTATCAAGAGGCATGGGGGAACATACTGTGCATGCTTTTTTCTGGTTCTTCTCTACCTTTTCTCTACCTAGGTAGGATTTTTATATTTTTTCCCAAAAATGCTGTCAAAAAGCATTTCTTCCAGTCTTGGCAGAACTTTATACACTCATTTGCATGAGGTTCAAAGCAGTGGAGGAACATCTTGACTACCTAGCAATGGCTAAAGACAAAACTAGACAGTGGAAGGTGAATAGTCTTAAACATGTAATTGTGAGCTCAGTGGGGGGAATAATGGAGCTTTACTGTCATATCTTATTTGCAAGTTTTATTTGACTTCAACACCTGCTTTCAATATGATTAACTCTTACTTAGCATGCAATTTTGGCACTGACAGCTTCCTATTTACTTCAGTGGAGATGCTCAGTTCCAGTGACAGAGCTGTTTTGCTAGTATTGTTGTGCTGGAGACATGCCTAATGGGGCAGATCTAATTTGCCATTTGCTGGGTTAATGATGATACACACTATAAAGAGCATGAGGAAAACCAAGAACTACTACATGAAAGATTAAAAAATCAGCAAACAATTTAGAGTAAAAATACAAACAGTAACATCTCTGTGCCTTAGGCTTTTCTGTAGTAGAGCACAGCACAGTTCCTGTAGTGCCAGAGCAGCTATGTGCCATTCCTAAGTGACATTACATGCTTCTACCAGGCCATGCTAAGTTTTCAGGTGAGCCTGTGACAAGTAGCAGGGGACCAGCATCTCCACTTGGGAGAGTGGCCCACTGGTATATGTAGCCCAGCCAGTGCTGATCAGGACTTTCTTGGGGGACTTGTGTCACAGCAGCACCAAGGTGGATTCAGTTGTGCCATGTGCTGCTTTATTTTATACCTACAAGCAGGTTTCCATCTGTCCCCGCTACTGTCTTCTCATGCAGACAATGTTCTGAGAGCCAGGCAACTGCTTCTGCTGCCAGGTGGGCTTTATGGGCTTTACTCCACCCACCCCAGTTGGCAACTTGAGGAAGTGCCCCCCTTTCTCACCTGTACCATCCTGTTACCCTGCTAGAGAGCAGAGACGCCTGCTGCAGCAGCCCCTCGGCAACACCCCGCAGCAAGCACAACCCGCTGTGTAACATCTCTCAGGAAACATTCCCAAGGGCCACGTGTAAGCAGGGTGCAATCTTCTCAGTTCACATGTAGACCTCCTCCCAGCCGTGCAATGCTGCGTTTTATTTCAGTCATGAGCCTCAGATTGTCTGTGAACATGGATATGACACTTTCGAGTGGGAGCAAGCTTTTCTTTATTGCTGCTGCAGCAATTAAGGCAGTATGCTTCCCTTCTAGTATCCTTCCTTTGAGATTTCCCTTCCAGTCTTACACAGGCCTTTGCTGTTGCCTTGGCTAATACCTTGCATTTCTTTTTACAACCAGCTGCTAATGGGGGCAGAATTGAGGAAAATATGCAGGAAGCTGGTTTATCTCAAAAATATGGCCCTGTAACACCAAAGCTCCTCGCTGTCTGCTGCCACCTTCTCTGGAAACAGCCCAGCAGCTGTAGGAATGTACTTCTCACACGAAGGATTACTTAGAGTTTAGGAGAAATCCTCTCATCAGGGTGGTTCTGCAGGACATCTGAGGGTGGTATGTTCAGCCTGACCCGGAGATGCACGGAGCGCTTTGCATCACCATTTCCCTGTGGCCTCTCTGGCCGTTGTCCACACCCAAAGTTCCACTGCTCTGTGGTTAAAGCCGAGTGAGTCCAGCAAGTGAAGCTCAATCAGGAAGTGAACAGCAAGGCAGCTTTCAGGTGCAGGTGGCAGATGACAGCAGCAGGCACAGGATTTCTGGCAATACAGGCAGAAGTACGTTTGGTCAGCCTTGGATGACAAATTTCTCTTTTAAGACAAGGGATGGTATTTCTCCTTCCAGACACGTGCTGGAGGTGCCTGTGTCTGTGCTCCTCACTCTGTAGCCCCCTTTAGAACTGAAGGAGCTTCTTCCTAGGCTCAGTGTCTCCTAAGGTAGGCAGAAAAGGCAGTTCAGGGACATGCCACCTCCAGCGACTCTGAATAGAGTCTGAGGTTCTTGGGTAAACATCAAAAGTTGCTAGTAAATACCTAAAGGTCAGCAGGCAGAAGCTCCCCACTACCACTCCATGTCCCTGGGACTCAGTGCTCGGCCAGATTATTAGAGCCACATGCACACACATTTGTCTCACAGAGCATCTTCAGGGTCTCCTCCAGATGGATGTCTTGTAGGTGCATGGAAAGAACACACTCTATAAGCAAATAAGTTTGCTTACTGTTAACTGTACCTTTACTTAAGATAGGACAGGGGCTCTTGCTCTGTAGCTATATGGCCAAGAAGATATTTGAAATCTTTCCAGAGAGTCTAAGGGACAATGAGCGCCATAACATGTGCTGTGTGAGTGGGGAGAGGGAGCCTGCAGAGGACCATGACTGACAGGGTGGTTGTTTCCACACTGCAACAGCCCCACTTGGCTCCATTTGCCAGAAAACCCACTCCAGTGCCACAGTGCTTGGGCACAGGGCTCACCATCAGCTGTTGCAGGTGTTTGTAGTGATGCTGTGCTGAGTAAATGCTGCATGCCCATACCAGCTACTTGCAAACACTGCGTACCACTAAAAACCACTGCTCCCCTTAAGCACAGCCCCTCCACGTCTGGACTGCCTGTTGCTTGCCACCGGCACCAGGTTGCCCAGCACACAGGGCAAGAGCAAGCACCAGGTGCAAAGGGGAGCGCCTGTTTACAGAATCCCTGCTTGCTTTCTTTGCAAAGCATTCCTCTGGCACTTCTGCCCACATTAGCAAACAGTAAGGATATAGTCCCAAAGGATCCCAAGAAAATTTGCAGCCCCCAGACATCTGGTAGCTCTCTCTACACCCTGGGTGAGCTAGGGCTAGCTGTGCAGCAGGACTGGCTCTCTAAAGCCCAGATAAACTGAGGCAGAAAGTCTTTTATCCTGGAAATGATATAGCTTGGCTGCTGGCCCTGTCAATCAAAGACAGAGGAGGATGGTGGTCTCCCTGATGGAGTGGGGGGGTCTTCCCCAGCAGCTTGTCCACTGCCACCACACACTTGTCCCAGGAGGAGATACTCAGCACCATCTCCTTACCAGCCCTGAGGCAGAGAGCTTTCTCTGGGCCAAGCAGGGGACTCTCTCTGTCTCCTGACCTAGGCAAGTAGGCCTGCAAGAGTCTGTACTGTAAAACCTCAAGGAACTGACCCCAGCTCCCAGTCTGTCCCATGGCTTCAGAAAACTTGGGGTCAGACCTCCTCGTACAAGCATCCACAGTGCTGAGTTGGACTCCAAAGGATGCTGAATGCTTTCAGACTGCCCTCTGGGTGGGGTTGTTCTTGTCTTTCTTAAAAAGTACAATTTTTCTTAGTAGCTGAGAACGTTAAAATATTCATAAGCAGTCCCTACTGGTGCAGTCAGGCATGCCTGGAGTGCCATGGGACACGAGCGCTGGTTTTGCCAAGGACTATGGATCAGTATACTCAGTAACATCAGTGTACTCATTGGGTATGATGTGCCCTTGTAGGCAACACTGAAATTACTGGACAGGAGGAGCAACTGTGTCCAAAATGTCCAGTCAAAATATTTAAAGTTGAAGGTTGTTTTTTCTGGAATGATTTTTTTCCCCCAACTGTTTTGGGATTATGGTGTCAATTATATCACAGTCCTGCGTTGCTTCTCAGAACTATTTACCTACTGCTACTCACTGACAATTCTCTTCATCAAATGCTTCCTGGTACAGCTTCACAAGCTGCATTACCAAGGAAAAATCAGCTTCCCCAACAAGCAGCAGCAAACTTGGGAAGAGTTAATTGTGAGGGGTTTACTGTACGATATAGAGTCACCCTGGCCCATGAAACATGCCACACTTCCCATCATGCTCCTCAGGATTAACTGAAGACTCCAGGTCCAAGAAATCTGTCTAACCCATCTGCTACCCCACAAAGAAGCTGCAGTTCAGCAGTGGTGAAGTTTTGAACAGCGGTCCTCGCTGTGCACGTAGGTACATGTCTGGAAGCACCTTCTACAGCCCCGGGTGCCCTCAGGGAGAAGCTCCCTTACAACTCCCCACTGGACAGGGAAACCTCTGCCATAAGGAGGTCTCATTTGGAAGCAGGAGCCAGCCTACAAGAAGCAATTCACACTTGGTTAACCCAGCCAAAAGAGCTAAAAGGAAGCTTCATTGTAGAGGCCAGTGAGAGAAGACCCCCAAAGGGGGAAATGCAGCTCGAGGTCCTGATCACACCAGGGCAGTGCCGTCCTTTGGGGCATCACAGCACTACACTGAGTGCTTCAGAGCTGAGAGTGAGGTCCAGGCTGTGCTGCCATATGGATCCAGTGGTATCTGATAAAGAATCAAGCCTACAGTACAGTAAAAACACATTTCTACTGTACATGAAATAGTGATACCAAACTCTATGTGTGGAGAACAGATTTTTGGCAGGAAGAACATTTTATCCTCGGGATGAAAACCAACATAAATTCCATTTTAGTCCTTTTATTTGACTACAGCCTTCCCGTCCCTCCCATACTAACATTTAATTTAAACTGCGCCTACATTTTTTGTCTTCAGAACATTAGATGGGCTGCCTGTGACACCCTAGAAGTCAAACCCTCTCTGGTGTCTTGGGCAGCAGGTTTAAGCCTGTTGTGAAGATAGGAATTGGTTTTCTCAATGTCTCTCTGCATCCCTCTCCACTCCCTGCATCTCCTGGGGCAAGAGGCTGGTACAGACAGTGCTTCACAGGGCTGAAGGCCAGACTTGAAGTGGGTCTAGTGCTTGTGGAAGGGAAGAGCAGATCCAGCCCATGTGCAGAGCTCAGGCAGTGCCTCTGGGTGCTGCACACATCCCTGAACAGCCCTGCTTGATGTGGGCAGGTGGGAAGTTGGGCTGTGTTTTGTGGTAGCTCTTTTACTGACATGGAGAGTCAGTAAACAGGTTTGGCAGGGAATAGGCTGCTGCCAGAAGGTGATTTCATAGAGGACAAGGGACCAAAGGACACTGGTGTGGTGGCTGTGACACCAAGCGACATGGCACAGAACCAGTGGGTCAGATTCAAGTGTCCGTGTACAGCAGCCAAAGCCCAGGGTCATCACACTCAGAGATGGTCAAGTTCTGCACAGCCATGACTTGATACGAGCGACTGTCAGGTGACAAAACCCGACAAACACAAAATATGCATTTTCTCTACTCTGTGGCCTTGTACCTGCTGCAGCAGAGAGGGTCTAGGTGGAGGTAGAGTTGGTGATGGGGGAAATTTGAAGAGGCTCAAAGCATGGATGGCTTTCTCTAGGTAATCACTTCATAATAGCCCTATCTTCTGAGGCAGTGGACCAGAGTCACACTTTCATCGGATGCCAAATAATGAGCTTTACTAGCCCAGTGTCAGGAAAAAAACAGCTTGAAATTCGAGGCAGCAGTGAGGTCTATTTGGCCTTCATTGTCAGAGGAAAATTTACTTTTGCTCAAATGCTGTCAAAAACACCTCTTTAAAGTACTTTGTGGCCTCACATTTTGTAGAGTTGAAAATAAGCAAAGTCAGCACAAGCCATGGCACAACTGTTGACCTCCACCTGCACACTTCAGCAGGCTGCAGGCTGCGCTCCGCCTCCCAGACCACCGCATTTCTTCCCCATTTCCCACCAGCTCCTGGTGCACTCATGCTGTTGCTCACCCCTCAGCTCCTCCACCTGATCTTTTCCCATCCTTGCTCCTTTGGTCAGGCTCAAGCAGGTGTCCTCCAGCTCCCTGATGCCTTCTCTGTGCCCATTCAGCTGCCAGGTGGGACACAAACTACTGGTGTTTCCTTCACCCACACCAGGTCCAGACCTGTTCCAGCTGCCTCCCACTTGCTCCCACAGCCCTCACTGTATGTGTGAGCTCCTGACTCCACCACCCTGTGCTGCAGCTCCAGCTGACCCAGTAGATCCCTGACATCCACCGTGCCATGCCCCACTGCACACCCTGCTCCCAGGGGGGCTTTGGGTAGAAATACCACAGACTGGGCTCCTGTGAGCATTTTTCCAAGCCCTGCACAGCAGATCATGGACGGGCACTAGGGTCCCCTGGCTGCAGCAGGAGCAGGAAGCAAAGGGCTTTGCTGCCAGCCCTGGCCCCTTGGCATCCTGGTGCCCACAGGACTAAAAGGACAAGGATGACCCTACGCTGTTTCAAGACATCCACTGTGAAGGTGCTCATGGCAAGAGCGGGATTATTACCTTCTGGCTTCACCTCTCCCCTCGCCCTTTCATTGCTTTCATTGCTTTCATCCCTCCTTTATTTGCAGCCTCTGCATATCTGTACCCTGTGCAGGTGCTGGCTGTTGCAGCAAGACGCTGAAAGTTGGTTTTCTTCTCTTTAAGATTTGTGTCCCTCTTTCCCCAAAGGAAAAGAAGAGGATCAAGAAAGAAAAGAAATCTGTGTATTTACTGCAGACTGTGACTGGTTTGTGTAATAATGTTGCCTTTCTCTCCTTGTTTTAGGGAGTGCTGCCGATTTTTTGGAGACAATGGCTTGACTTTGAAGGTATTTTTTACCAAGGCAGCACCCTTTGGTGTTCTTTGGACACTCACAAACTACCTTTACTTACATGCAATAAAGAAAATAAACACTACGGATGTCTCCGTGTTGTTCTGCTGCAACAAAGCTTTTGTGTTCTTGCTTTCATGGATCGTTCTGAGGGACAGGTTCATGGGAGTGAGGGTAAGTGCCTCCTTATCTCTGTCTCCCTTCTTCCCCCTCGTACTTCTGCCTTTCTTTTTCCCCTTCCCTCCCACAGAGCAGCACGCCATGCAGACACCCAAGTCAGTAGAGAGATCCTCACAGAGCAGGGGACAGGTCTGTCCCTGCAGCCTGCCCAGGTGTCTGCAGCTCCCAGAGCCCCCAGCTTCTCCAGCCTGGTGTCTTTGTGCATTTCCCTTCAGAAGAGAGGTAACTTGCTCCCGTGTGGTGTGAAGGACAGCTGATAGCTCCATGCTGCTGTGGACATGCGTCAGCCTTTGATGGCCTCTTCCAAGAGACTGCCTAGGCTGTGGCATCAGACCCAATTGTTTCTAACTGCACAGAGGAGAGGAGAGGAGAGGAGAGGAGAGGGGAGGAGAGGGGAGGACGGTAGAG
>JANHFX010017981.1:0-20366 GCA_027560015.1 Chloroceryle amazona | reverse complement strand
CGAGTGTGGGGGGGCATGCGGAGGAGATGCCGGTGGGGGGGCATGGGGGTTGAGGGTGGGGGCGGGGGGGGGGAGGAGAGGAGAGGAGAGGAGAGGAGAGGAGAGGAAACTGAGGCTGCCCCCACTTGCCTGTGGCCAAAATATGTGTCTGTGTCACTGGTGGAGGATTGGAGTTAGGCTGGTGCATGGGGACTTGTGTCTGTCCTGCAGCTGTGGACATGCAGCGAGGCAACTCTCCTGGTGGTACCCCAAATGTCTGCTTATGCCCATTGTCCTACACCATGCATGAACACCCATGCTACAGTAGCAACAGAGCTGCATGAGGGGGTAGTTATGGGAAATCCCTGTGGCTCCCTGCTGACCCTGCTGCCATTTTGGCATCCCTCAGCATACTGTGTCCTCTGGCAGCCAAACCAGTCAGGTGGGTGCCTGGTGCCTGCCCCTGTGACCCAGCACTAAAGGGCCAAAGGAGTCTGTGCCAGGACCAGGAGTAACCGTAAGGAAAAGGCATCAGTGGGTCCCTTCTGCCTCACTGCACCAGCAGGCTAATATTAGCAGCAATAATGGCAATAATACCTATTTTCCACCCACCATTTAAGGAGCTCTCTGCCCACCCACCCAGCCAATGCTTTCAGTGCTCAGAAGAAGTTGTTAGCCTTTGCTGCATGGAGTAACCAAGAGTTAACTTTTCGGGAAGTGCTCCTTTCTGTCAGGAGAACTTGGCCAGCCTTGTGATTGTAGCAGCCAAGAGGCTGCTCAGGGAATCATTGCAAAATGTACCTGCCAAAAGCCCAGCCTGCCCAGCTGGAGTCTGTGCTTGCCCACCCCCTGCCCAGGTAGCTGTTCTCTGAAAACAAATTAACTGGGTTTTTTGAGTACAGATGCAAGGGCATCCTGAAATGACCCCAGAAGCAGAGAAGAGTCACTGTTATCCTAGCTGGACATGAAAAAGTGTGGTTTTGTGGTCTTCAATTGTCTTGTGGCACTGTCAGATTTTAGTGCTGGTGGGATGCCAGGAGAAGAGGTATGTGGAGGGCTGACTGCTGCTCTCCTGTGCGTGCAGCTTGCTCCTTGGTCTGCATGTGCTATCTCTCTCTGCTGGGTATGGCTGAAGCCAAGGGAGGGGAGGAAGGAAGCCCATACAACATGCTGGAGCAGAGACGCTTCTCATGCTCCCCTGGGTGAATGGCAATGTGTGAAGAGCCAGGGTGATCAGGGGTTCTCCAGCAACTTCCTAGCCAGGCTGTGTCTTGTGCTATGGCAGGTGACAGGCACTGGGGGACTATTCCTGCTCTGGGTTGCCCCCAAAAGGGGCAGAAGGAGGGGTGGGACCAGGGAAGCAGCCCCAAGTGGTGGTCTCGGACATGTCCAGCTGTCCTTCATTTCTTAAAAGCACTGCTTTGGGAAAGGTTGACTCAATCAAAACCCAGTAGCAATGAAATAGAGATGCAGAGCAGGGGCCAGGGTGGTAGGGGCCATGAGGGATGCTCCTGCCACTCATCTGAGCCCCTCACCATGGCATCTGGCCCTGATAAGAGTTAGCAAGTTGGTGGGGTGGGGGGAAGCTTCCTGAGAAGCCACCTCCATGCCCAAGGAGGAACATGGCCATCTCCCACCATAGTGACAGGCCAGCAAGGGGCCTCAGCACAGGGAGAAGGCACTCACAGAAGGACTGTGCTGTTTGCTCTTGGGCAGACAAGGTATCCTGACATGTGGCAAAATGTAAGTAAGGAGGTGCTTGTCCCTTGGGACTGGCAAGTGACAGGACACCACAGCAGTCCTGCCATCCAGCTTTGTGTGGCACAGTGGGAGTGCTTGGACACTCTTGTTTGCAGAGAATACATCGTGTGAAGTCTCTTGGTGAGATGCACTGTCTTCCCCTTTTCCTCCCTTTTCCCTCCCAGCCCATGTGAAAAGCAACTGGTATAGAGGGTGGCACTGCCTGGCATACTGGGGGTAGCCTGGAGATGAACCCCAAAACAAAGCCCTCTTCCTGGGACTGGTAATCAGAAGTAGGGACAGCTGCTGGGGTTTGTCCAAGAGCGGCCTAGGGATTGAGAGCCAGCACACAGCACAGCCCCAGTGCTGACAGTCCTTTGAGGCTTTGCTGTGTCAGAGCTGCTGAGCCCTCCAGAAGCACCCTTTGAGAGAATGCTTGGCAGATGCACCTGAAATGGGGACAGTGCCTTGCCCTGTGGTGAGCAGGAGCCCTCCCAGGCTCAGCCTCCAGCCCCACAGCAGTGCAGCAGGATGGATAGTGCTGTAGCAGAGCTCTGTCAGCACATTGGGCTGTACCTGTTTACACACACTAGAGAAGAGGCCAGGTGAGAAAGGCAGCAGCTCAGTGGGGTTTAAGCACATACAAGTACCTCGGCCTTCAGAAGTGCAACTGCCAGCTCTGCAAGCACTTAAATCACAACTTGATTGGAATTTAAATGGAAGCACAAGCTACAAAATCCCATCCTCACCATTCAGGCACTAATACGTGCCTACAGCTTCTGTAATGAAGTTTCACTTCTACCCTTTTTCCTTCACCATGCCCAGAGCACAGTGTGTCCAACTGACCTGCGAGCTGTTGTGTTTTCAGAGAAGACACACATGTAATGAAGCTGTGAGTGCCTGAAGCGTTGCCTCTGCAAGCCCTGTGGTGCTGAGGCATTTGTAAGTAACCGCAGGCTGGTAGCTGTGTTGTGGTGTGGTTCAAGAAGCCTGTCACTGATGGTAGTGATGTGCTTGAGAGGCAGGCTGAGAGGCTTCCAGGGGAAGCATATGTGACATTCCTAGCACGTCAACAGGTGAGGCCAAGACTCATTTGACACTCGTGACATGCTTGATAGAAGAGACAAGGACTCCTGCCCCAGCAAACCTGCTTGCAGAGTGCTTGCATTTGCTTTGATCTCGGACTTCGGTGTTTCCCTCTGTGCTACAGTAAATAAAACAGCTAAGGATCCAAGAGAGCCATTGCTTGCAAGTAGCTTCTGTGTACATAACGTATAGAGTGGGACATGGAAGGAAATATGCTATCAAATCCCAAATCATAGTCTTCCTTTCCAACCAGGCAGAGACCCAGTATCCCAGGAGGTGCTCTGGAATCGGCCAGCCCCTGACATTGGAAGCAAAACTGGATGCTTTTATTCTGCAGTTCATTAATGCACCCCCCAAGTCTCTACTGCAGTGGAGCTGCAGCCTCCAGTGGGGGCTCAGGCAGGCTCCCCTCATCAACAGCATGGAAGTACTTGCCGTTTGCCCCAGCCTCCAGTGTGGCTGTGGTCTCCACTTGGCTCTCCAGTGAAGGCTGGACAAGTCCAATGCATCTTGGATGGGAGATGGTCACACCTGGAGCAGATGCTACAGGAAACATCTACTCCTTGTCACTTGATGTGTATCACGGGTGATGTTGAAGGGCTGAAGCTGCCATCTGTCAGATATGCCTGAGCCATGTATCTTGCAGCTCTACAAAGAGCCATACTGAGTCAGAGCTAAGGTGTCTCTGCCCCAGGAGCCTGGCTCCAGAAGTTCCCTGTAGTAGACACGTAGAAAAATCTGCTTGAACAGGAAAAGCCTATAATGATATTTCCTCATTAGACTTTCCAACCTCCAGCAATTTGAGGCTGAAGGACTTCCTGAGATGGAAACAATGTTCCTATAGTTAATAGTCCTTGATGGATTTTTTTTTTTCTCCCGTGAGTTTATCCTTGTAAACTTTTCACATCCACAGTGTGTAACAGCAAAGCTTTTCTTGGATGAATCATATGTTGGGTGAAGACAAAACTCTTTTTCATTGTTCTGCACCTGCCCCATGGTAGTCTCATTCAATGACTTTTTTTCTTGTGCCTCTGAAGAGATGCAGAGTGTCTGAATTTTTATTTGAGAAGCAACAGCACACTGACATGAAAGAGAGCTTCTGAGCTCCTACAGCCCTGCCTGTCTGAAACAGCCCCACATTGCTGTAGAACCATCCACTGCTTTTTTTTTTCTCTCCTTGCTTCAAAAAGAAGCCTGTCCAGGACTGTAGAACTCAGTTACACCACCACCAAGCTTTGCTTTAGAAATGATGCTGTGGAGCTGTGCATGGAGAGATCTGATATTGACAGGACTGCAAGCCAAGATGCTGTATCTGTACCTCTCCAAATCTGCAGCGTGTGCACCCAGCTTTTGCAGCTTGCACCGGGTTCCACTCTGATCATGTCTTCAGAACCTGCTACTCCTCAAGTGGGCCATGCAAGGGGCTGAGGAGCTAGGGGAAACACTGCCCCTCCACAGCCTGCCAAAGCTGTATTCGTGCAGCATCTTGAAGAGTGGCACGGCAATTTCTAGCCTCAAGCCCCTTCTTGTTGAGATGCTGTTAGCAGCTGTAGTTTCCATGCAGTGTCAGCTTCTGTCAATATAGGTGCTTTTATCTACCCTATGCCACCCTGCCATTCTACACCAACACCTTTGGAGGAATTGATCCCCTTCTGTTTGAAAAAATGGGGCATTTTTCTGCTAGGGAAAATTGGGTGTGATGATGTCAGCATGCAGAAGGGATCTGCTGGGTGATGGTGGAAGCTTTATAGGTGCCCTCTGGCACCATCCTCACCTCAACCCAGTGAAAAGGCTGCTGGTGCTGTGGGGATGGTAACCTGCAGCTGGTAAAGGGGGCTCCTGCACCACAGCCTACTCATTCAGACGGCAGCAGAGCTTGGCACACAGGCTTTCCCCCTACATCTTCACAGCAGTCCCAGCATCTTTAGTGGCGAACAAGAAAGGTGAGAGGAGGACGTTGCTCTTGGATGTGTAGGCAGCTGCAACCTGTGGATGGGACTTAAAACCCTGGTCTGGCCCTGGGGGAGGGGACAGCTGGCTGGCACTTAACCCAGTTGTGGATCAGAATAAACTAATTTATCCCAAGCATTTTAGAAGCATCACGATGACTGTGAAGCCAAAGGCTATGTGGTCTAAGCAGGGGTTCCCACATCCAGACACAGGAAGCACAGAGCATGCAGAAAGCCCTTTTCACCCCAGAATTACCACCTGGGGAGGCTCGAGGCATCTGGCAGGACAATTCCAAATGAAGGGTTTCTTGCTGACTCTCCTGAATCAGGTGCAGTCTGTTCCCTGCCTTCCTGAATGCTGCCTCCCTTTGGACAATCCCCCCTCAGGCACTGCTGTGGGCCTGGCTGGCTGACTAAACCTCCCTCTACTCTCTGAAATGACACAGCTGAACTTGAAAGCAGATGCATGAGTTTTATTCCCCTGTTTATTTCAAAACCCTTTTTCCTCCAACACCTCCACAGGACTCAAAAGCTTTCCTGCAAGCACCGGGGAATTCTTACTTGTGTATTAGTGTCACGCAGGCTGCAGAGCCCCACTGATGGGGAGGCTCAGTGACAGAGATGAAACCCTCACTTCAGCTCAGCACCAGACACTGGGCCCCGTGGTCTGGCCTGTCTCATGCCCCCCAAGGCAGCTGCTCCTTCACAGCTCTGCCTGCAGCTTTTCATCAGACAAGGAAACCGCAGGGGAGGCAGCATCAGCTCTGTGGGTATTAACCTGGGCTTGCTGCTTGTTTCCTACAGAAGCAGATGATGCAGAAGTACTACCCTCTCATTTAAAGCTGCTCTCCCATTTTTCCATTTTGGGGGTTGTCCAGTAACACTTTATTTCTCTCTTTGTCTCCCCCCAGATCGTGGCTGCTATATTTGCTATTGCAGGGATAGTTATGATGACGTACGCTGATGTGTTCCAGAGCCACTCTGTTATTGGGATAGCCCTGGTGGTCGGCTCTGCCTCAATGTCTGCTCTCTACAAGGTAAGTACACCTGGGTCTTCCCCCTAGAAAGATGCCAATCACCCCTATCACTCTAACTGTTCCTGTCTTACTTGCAAACCTTCGTGCAGTTCAGTGCCACCTGCCCTTTTTTGCAGTGCTCTGCCATAAACTCACTGACTCTGTATTACTGCATTCAGGGATTCACTTGCTTTGATGTCTGCTCTCAGGCTAAAAATTTCTATTTCCTAGGAAGAGTCTCCTCCAATGCCCACAGGAGGACTTAGAGACGCCCCACCTTCTTGTAAAATGAGGCTGCTTTTCCATAGGCGTTGGATTTAACCACTCGTTCTGGAAGCACCCTGGAGAGATTTAGTTTCTTTTTAAAATCACTTTGTTACCTCCCCCTGCCACCCCTCCTTCAGTGGCATACATAGCCTACATTGGGCATAAAGTACTGCTTTTTTTAACTGGAAATAATCACATATTGCTTTTTTTAATTGGAAATAATCACGTGCTTAAAATCCAAAGCACATGCCTATGAATCAAGGTCTCATCCTGGCCAAGCTGCACTATGCATAAGATGAGATGCAGCCTTCTCTGCTTGGCAGAGAGCACTTCAGCTTAGCCTGCGGCACGCACGTGCATTTGCCACTGTGTTGCTCATAGCGCTAAGAGTCGCAGTCCGCAGAAAGGAATAAGCACTTGTAGGGTGTGGTTCACCCACCCTGGCACGGGCATAGAGACTGGGATGAGGTGTAGACGTCTCCAGCTGGTCTAACAAATTGCACTGTATCAGTCCTCCAACAGAAATTGGCCAGGCAGACCCTGCAGCCTCAACACAGGCAATCCAGAGAGACTCACCAAGCTGAGAAGCATCTGTCTGTGTCCCTCAGCACTTGCTGCAATGCTTTCTGCTTTTTCAGATCAGCCCATGTCTTACATAATGGAGGTCATGCAGTTTCATACAGCTCTTTCCTCTGAACAAGCTTTTCCTTTGCAAGACCAGAGATGTGTCCCTCCAGACCTGAGGAAACACCATGGCTCTGGAGTCATCTGCAGGCAGACAGGGTTATTCAAGACTAGATCCTATCTCTGTCCCCTGCCCCAGAGCCCGACTGCTCTTTGCAGGAATGAGGGTCTCAGGGCTGCTCCACAAGAGCCTGTGCATGGGGAGGTGATGGCAGCAGTGCTGGGAGATGATGGCAACAGTGCTGGGAGGCTGTTACTCTGCAGTGTGCTTTGCATGCGAGGACGGACGGAGCTGTGTGGCTTGTTCTGCAATAAATGCCACTCCACTGCTGCTGCCACCGTTCTGCTCTTGCTTTCCAGAGCCTGGCTCAGTTTCCATGAGTTGTGCCCGATGAAGGATCAGGCAGATCTACAGGCAGACAAGCTGCAGCAGAGCCACATCTATCTGCCTTCCTACTACAGATCACAGATACTAAAGTCCACTTGTACTGGCTGACAGCCCTGCTAGGGGCCACATGTCATCCTCAGGTGGCAATGTTGAGTAAGTGGCTTTTGGGCCATTTTGCTCCAGGACAAAGAGCAGCAATGCAGCAGCACTGGCCAGCGATGGCTGTGAGGTGATGGGAGCAGGCAGCAGCCCTGCAAACACAGCAGCCCTGCAGACTTGCCTGCAGGCTCTGTGTAAACAGAGACAACTGACACTGGTGAGGGGGCCTGGCCTTCCAGCACAAACCAGTAAGTCAGAGTCCATTGGCTCTCCTGGTTTGCAGGCCCATGGCAGGGAAAAGCTGTACCCAGAACCCACATGATCCACTGGATCCTCTGCAGTTCTGTAGTAAAAATCTAATGCAGAACCCAGACCAGACCAATCCGTGGGAATCTCCCCCAGTGGGCTACTCACATCCCTCAATTCCTCTCTCTTTATCCCATCTCCTACTGACAAACCAAAGCACCACCACACGCTTGCTAACTGACGTTGCTCAGCACCCAGCCCCTTGGCCCCAAGATGGCCAAGATGCCAGGAGTCCCTGAAGCCAGGACACCAGCCCTCCAGAGGAGTAGTGCAATAGTTAAACCCATGTGTTTTCCTCTTGTAGGTTTTATTCAAACTTCTTTTGGGCAGTGCTAAATTTGGAGAAGCTGCCTTATTCCTGTCTGTGTTAGCTGTCTTCAATGTCCTCTTCGTTACCTGTATTCCTGTCATCCTTTATTTTACCAAAGTGGAGTACTGGAGCTCTTTCGACATCATTCCTTGGGGAAACCTCTGCGGATTTTCAATTCTCTTATTGAGTGAGTAGACAGGGGGCTCTTGCACTGCTCGGGGTGGAGGAGGGTGCCAAAAGCTGGCCACCAGTGGAAGCTGCCAACCTCTGACATAATGGAACTGTTTTCTCTTCTTCTCAACCTAATTATTAGCTTGAGAAATCATGCAATGTGTCCATTCCTAGGTGGCAATGTAGCCCCACTCCTGCTGTTATTACCAAGCCAAAATAGTGTGGCCCTCATCAGAAGGTGCTGTGGGACCAAACTGTAAAGCTTGTCCTAACTCCTACTCATGAACTTTGAGTACTCATGAGCTCATGTCACAGAGACAAGCAACAGTTGCCCTGGCTGTGATTGGAAGCAGCCCTGCCAGCAGAGCATTACCATGAACTCATCAGCGTTCCCCAAGCAAGCAGGTTAAGCCAGGCCAGTCAAAGCCAGCCTCTGGTGTCTCTGCTGACTTCAGGAATAGCTAATTGCTATTCCTAAAGAGCAGGAAACTTCTGAAAATACAGCACTGCATAGAACTGATGGGAATTTGGTAGGTGTCACTCCTCTCTTCTGCTGCCACTGCTGTGCCACCAAGGGAACCCAGCTTGGGAGAATGACAAAGCTAAGATGTAATGATTCAAGGTCATCAGAAATGTGATCCTGCACCTTGTTAAACTAGATGGGTTGACTGTGCTGCCACAGTTGGTCCCTAAACTGGATGACGGCATCACATCTCCTAAAACATTTCTTTCTTTTCTACTGGAAATAGCCCTTCTCCATCCCTACCTTGAGTCTCAGCTCATCTTACCCTGAACAGTCACAATGCTTGACTCTAGAAGTACCTCCAGTTAACTTATCAGTGGACTCGAGGGAAGGTTTCTGTCAGCAAACAGTGCAGAATTTCACAAGCAATCACTGGGGTGTGCAATGTATAGGTACTACGAGAAGACAGCCAGAGCACCAGCTCCTGACAAATTCAGTATTGGCAAGGCTCTCCTGACTTTGCTAAAGCTAATCATCTAAAAGCAAGGGTAAATTTGGTACAAAACAATTATTAATCTAACATGAGACACTCCATGAACAGTGTATGGATATTACAATGGAGCAATATTAGAATCATTCAGTTGCAATGATATTATAATGATATTATACTTTCACTGTATGAAATTACACTTAGCAAGTTCCTCTGTGGAAGAGGGTTAGACTGACAGCATCTTCCACCTGCAGCTAGAGGCAGCTTTTGTACCAAGAGTATCCAGCTAGAAGCAGCTGTTTGGCTGAAAACTCCCGGATGAAGTGCTTAGTCTTTCAGCAAGGCAAAGGGGATTGGTGTAGAGACTGGGCACATTATGCTGAGAGAGGTTGTACCCAAACCTCACCCTGATCCTGCCACTGGACACCAGTGGGATATAGAGGTCCCCAGAAACAGAAGCATCTAAGGCAGATGGACTTGCAGCAGACAGACAACTGTGCACAGGTATCTTCCAGGAATAACAACAGAAGTTAATGTCTTTTATATATATATATATATATATACAAGTAATAAAGCATAAATGTTTCAAGTGACATTCCCTCTAACTAGTTTCACTGCAGTAAAAGGTGGTTTTATTTCCTTCTTCAGCATTCAATATTCTGCTAAATTTTGGGATTGCTATTACCTACCCCACCTTGATTTCTCTTGGAATTGTACTGAGTGTCCCAGTGAATGCAGGTAAAAATTTCTGTCTTTTACAACTTAATGAATATTCTAAATCTAGGGCCTATCAAATACACAACAACGATAAAAGCAAATAGCTTTATGAAACATGTTTTTCATCTTTTAAAGACTTACAGAGATAACTGATTAAAAATGTATAATTTATGTGTTAAATATGTATTCTAGAATATGAATATTTAGAATCTCTTGAATTGCTTTTTAAATTGCTGTCCGAGGAAGCCTGCATATTGAAAAACAAAGTATATCTGAAGTTGTTCATTTCTGGGACAGGATGAAAACTCACAGATGAAGTAGAAATCAATTCTTAATGATTTCTTCAAGGCAGGCTTAACACTAAATTGAAACAAATAAAATTGTTTACATTTTATAGCAATACATACTAGTAATCCTGCTTGCCTTGGTAAATAACACTGCAGGTGTTTATCAAGAGCACTGGACAATTCAACCTTGGGCACAGCCTGGTATATTTCTCTAAGTTTTCTGAAATTTAGCAAAAGCCAACAGACTGCAGAGCCTGAGAGGGCTGGGCAGGGTTGTGCAGAGGCAACCCTGGCCCAGCCAGAGCCACCTTTCCCAAACCAGGCTCCTAAACCCCACCGTGCTGAACTGGTGCCATGGCACAGGCAGCAGCTCCCAGCTTTGTGCCAACTACACACACACAGAGCCAGGAGCTGCCCTGGCAGACTTCGGTACCTAACAGTGGCCATGTTCTCCTGCCACAGTCAACCTTCAGAGCCGTGGAGGCGAGAGGGAAGGGGGTACTGTCTGAATGCTTTGTCTTATGTAATAACACCTTTTCAATGTCCCACGCAGTTGTTGATCACTACACCAGTGAAATTAACTTCAACAGTGTCCGAGTAATCGCCATCATCATTATTGGCCTGGGCTTTCTCCTGTTACTCTTGCCAGAAGAATGGGATGTCTGGGTAATAAAGCTCCTCACGCGTCTCAAAGTCCGGAAGAAGGAAGAAATCCCTGAGGGGAATGGAGACATTGCTTCAGGACTGCCTAACAAAAGCCGGAGAACTCGCCCCTCCATGTCATCCTTTGCTCATTAAATGCTCTTTTTACCAAAACTTTGTGGTTAAATGTTATATGTGATGATGCAAAGGACTTTTCTTGGGAAGAAGCACACCTGTCCAACACGGTGTACATACCTGTACAGTTTTGATATGACACCATCTAAGGCATTGAGTCTCGGCATGTCCAGTTTGCTTGTACTTTTTTCACATCAGACCTTTCACTTAAGTAGTACACTGAAAAAAACTGCAAACCAAGAACCTCTCTTCTCTTTTTAAATGAATGTAATATATAGTCAAATATATTTGCATAGGTTATTTTAAAGAATGATTTTCATGAAAAGCAGGGCAGACATTTCGAACATTAGGTACCGAATGATGCATTGCACACTGTGATTTAAAAGAAACAAATGCTATGCTACATCACGTGTTTATTTTTGACCAGAGCTGTACTCTGAAAGTTTTCAAGGAACAAAAAGGGAATCTTTTGGGGGACAGGAAGATGGGGGGAGGAGTGGAAGGGAAGGAGGTTTGGAAATCACTCTATGTAGATGAGTGCATGTTGTGCTGCAACCAGGAGAGAAGTGCTAAAAATGCTTTCACTAAAGCACTAGAGAGAAAGCAGTCTAGAGCCCAAATCTCCTTTTTCTGTACATGACTGTAGTCCACGTTTAAAATCATGCAAGAGAAATCCAGTGCCTTCTACAGAACTCTTGTCTTTATCCACACAGAACCAGGTCCCGCCACAAGGCAACTTGCAATGGCAGGACTCAGGCTTGCAGCCCCAGGGGACCCCAGATTTCCACCGACATCAGGACGTGACCCTCATACTTGCTGGGATATCTGTGGGAACATGGGGCCCAGGGGACTGCAAGTTTGTGTGCAGGAGACCTGGTTCTCTTCTCACTTGCACAGGTTTTACCCCTGTGTGGAGCTGCGCTTGGTTAACACCAACAGGAGAACAGGGAAGTCTTGGTCATGTGTGGGATGATCCAACTGAAAATGATCAAAGGGGCTGGCAAGAGCGTGGTTGCTGATGTACAGTCTGAGAGCACAGACTAAGGGGGTGAATCGCCAGTTGCTTTTACTCCATAATTGTGAGTGTTAAGAGTTATAAATGTAAGATATTTACATCAAATGTAACACTTTTTATGAAACTTGTAAGCACCAGGATGTTTACTTATGCGATTTTGGTTCGCCATTAAATTTCTATCTGTGATAGATCACATGCTATGTAAAAAAAAAAAAATAAAAAAAAAGGTGGGGAAGGTTATAGTTTACTATTTTTGAAGTTTACATTGTTGCATACAAAATTAAAAGTGTTCTTTTGAACTGCTGCCATAGCCTAAGTGTCCCTGCTGCCACAGAGGTCCTCTTTGTCTCAGGCAGCAGTGGCATCCACTTCAAAACATTTTAGCAAATTAACTCCAGATTCCATTATCTGTTTGGCAAAGCTAAATAATAAAAGATTTTAAACTCAACCTCAGCCAATGCTGTTTCCTTCTCTTGACTGCACCTTTATTCCAGTTTTACTGTGGGTAGTATTTGGCCTAAGCAATTATAAAGGAGCGACGCAACCATCAAAGCAACCAAGGCTGCAAGTCGATGCACTGCTTGCCAGTCTGTCCTCAACAGCAAAGGCTGCTCTAGACTTTCTGGACACATCCATCTGGAGGGCTGATGTTTGCCATCAGTTGGAAAACACACGTCCAGTAGAAGCAGACCAAAAAAAACCTGACCTTCCTTCGAAGCCGCTAGCCATGCATGCATATGCTAACAGGTATTTAGGGGCTTTGGATGGGACATCAGTTTGCACATTAATAATGAGGCCCTAGGCCAGGCTGTATGTTTGTTCCCTGCATACCTCTTCATGACCACACAGACACTAAAGACTCACTAACAGAGATAACACAGAGAGGCAAACATCTGAGCCTCTGGGAAGCTGCTCACAGCCACTCTGTTACACACCTAAATTTTTAAATCTATTTCTTTGCAAAGGAGAGGAGGGCAAGGCACAGGACAAGAGCACAGGTACAACTCTACTAACGGGTTTGAAGGGCAAAACCAGACAGTTGATCTCAAAACTCCCAGGTTAAAGTTTATTAAATCTTCAAGTATATAATTTTGTCATCTTTGAAGTACCAGTAGGCTTGTTAAAATGGCAAGCTGAAAAAGATCTCAGGTAAAAAACAAATTTAAAAGAAGGTAAATAGCATCACCAGACGCCATTGCAGCCACTGTTTTTGCTGCTGCACAATACAGTGCAGTGAGGAATCCAAGGAACAAGCAAAGGAATCCAAGAACAGCAGTTCTCTTCTTCCCTTGCATGTCTTTCTCTTTGGACTGTTGTCCATAGTTATCTCCTGCTGCTACCTTCATCACAGAATTTATTGCAGCTATCCACAGTGACATGAGCCTTTCATCAGCACATAAATCAGAGCTGGACTTCTTTTAAAAAGTATTTCCTGTTCTTCTGTCTAGGATGGTTATATTCATATCAGTAATCTTCAGGAAATAGTCATGAAAGGCAGAAATCCAACCACAATACTCAATAGACAAACAGAAGACACTGAAATCAACATGTAGCTTAGCTACATTTTGGGAGCTGAGGGTAGACTGGCAAGACCTGTAGGTCACCCGGTTCTGAGGCTGATTTAGTGTCTCCTCTATGCTCAGGGACAGGGCTGTGTAACAAAGCTAGTGCAATACTGAGTTTGTCAGGGTTAATACAGACAGTATCTTCAACCTACAGGAAAGGCAACACCACCAGGTTGACATCATTTCTGGTCAAAAACCTTTCTGCTGCTCTGCCTGCAGGCCTGCAACCCCCCTGGAAAGCGAAAGCTTCCCTGTGCAGTGAATACATAATCCTGAATCGACTTGGGTAGCTCTGGATAATACTCCAAATAAACTCACAAATCTGCACAACAGAAATACATGTGAAACATCCTTCTTCTTCACTGAAAAGGCTGTCATAGGTCCCCAGCACTTCAGAAGCCCTAGGAAAAAGCATTAGTCACTTGCCTGGGCTATGTGGCCTCAGAAAGCAGGCTGGTACTGGGTATTTCTTTAAGGAATGGGGAAAGATCAGAAGCCAGAAGCAGTGCAGCTGGTGTGAAGCTGGAGCACAGGTGAGCTGCAGATGGGGCCAGGACATAAAAGCCATTTAGGAAACACTTCACAGGGGAAGATGTCCACCTGCCCCTTGCTGCAACTCCGGTCTAAAGAAATAGGGTCTGTGCACATGCTGTAAAGACTGAAACTATGGGGAGTTTGGCTCCATGTCCCTGATCTGTACTGCAGAATGGACAGAGTTCTGCAAGGCCTCTAAACCTGAGCTACTTCTTGGCAAAGGCCAAGGCTGAGAAGCTTCTTTCGCTGTCCAGTCCTGTTGCAAGTTATCTTTGCAGAAACTGCCAGCAGTAATGGATTTTGATGGATGAGTTTAATTAGCTCATCATTATTAAAAAAGAATTAGATTGGATTTTCTTCTTTAGCCAGCATGTTCTAGGACATTTCCATAAAAGGGAAATGAAAGATCTGGTGAAAGCAAAAAGAAAGTCAAATGAACAGGTGAGTCTACCTGCAGCCTAATAATCTTCTTTTAAGAGGAAATCACATTCTTAAGGATGGGATCAATAGCTCGAACCAGTGTTTCTGAAAATAAGCCTCATATTTCTCTCTTCTACCTGAAACTCTGTTAGAAGGATCTTTATATATGTACCCAATTGCTCTAACGAAGGTGGTGATCAGTATTTCTCCATGCACATCACAGATACACTAAGATGCAACCAACTTCTCAGTAACGAAGAGTGTAACTTAAAAGAAGAGCTACAATTCTGGGGAAGGCCTGAAGGGAGGTTGTGTGGAGCTCACACTATCAGTGTATTTAAGAACCTGTTACATGCCATTTCTCTGCAATCATTTCCTTAATCTACTACTGAACTATATGACCTCTTCAGAGAAGAACTCTTCACTCCAGGTTCTTCCCTCCAGTTCTGGATTCAGTCCACCTAATACCTCAAGACAGCCATCAATGCATTCATTGGGAACAACAGCAAACAACTGCAGAGCCTCTTTCACCCAAATTAAGAGAACTAAAGTAGATGTGCTTTAAGAGTTACCTACCATAAATTGAGAAGTCTTCTAATGAGTGACAATAATAAATTTAGAAGCCCTCGCATGTGTTGTAGACTTTTCCACCATACCCATTACTTGATGTCTATTAGTGCTGAATGCCACTGGGTATTTTCCTGCCTGGCCACATGACAGCAAGAGATCCTCCTCTGAATCAATAAAAAAAGTTTGATGAGTAAATGGGCTTTTTTAACCAATAATTTACAAGTACACACAACAGGAATGGCCCTAGCACAGCTGCTTTGGTAATCTCTCTTCTTTTGAACACCAATAATTTACTTCTGCTGTTTCCTGCCTCACTGACCACTTACTAGTCCACATGAAAACCTTTGCTTTTGATCCATAGTAGCTTAATTTTTTTTAAAAGCATCATTAGAAACTCTTCAGAAATCTAAGTGCAGTGCTTCCTATTCTCTCAAAAAAAAAGGCCAAGATGACTGTGGAAAGTCATCCATCCTTGAGACTCCTTTTACTATGAAAGAGAGACTGAGAACCCTCCTTTGCCTTTCCTTAGGGGAGAGCTGCGTTGGCTGACTCCCACAGGTTATTTACACATACCCATGACTGACCCAGGCATTCAAAAGATTCTTCTACACGTCTTCAAAGAATCCTAAAAGCTGGATTCCAGTGACATCCAAGCAGAAAGCTTTGTAAGGACTTACAAAATGTGAATTTCAGCTTAGATTTCCTGCTTGCTGGTCTTGAGTATACATTATGGACCAGTGAACAGTTTTGCTGTCTCCCAGCAATAGGTCTCACTGTCTCTCTGGCTTCTGAAACTACCAAGTCTTTAGTGACTGAAGCCTAGTAAACAGAGTAAGCTGCACAATATTCTCCTTGTGATTTTTAGCCAATGAAACATTTTTAATGCCTTCCTGGCTTGTAAACAAAGCCATCTCTTTCATTGTGTGATTTTGGATTTGGTCAAAGGCATAGCACTTGATAGCTTGGCTGCTAAGAAAATTGATATTGATCTTGGGAACAAATACTCTGCTTGTTTGAGAAGGTTGTTGCCTTTGTGCATGCAGCCTCATCTGGTTCAGTACACCTATGTTTCACAGACAGTGTGCACACTGAACGGAAGGCAGTCACTGCAGCTGATGGAGTAGTAAATACAATACCTGAATGCAAGCATGCAGCTGGATTTTTATTTGTTTTTGTAAAGAATTTCAGGATGTATCTCAGAGAGAACGAGGAACCACTTTGCTTTTAGTACATAACATGCCACAGAAATTTAAAGGCATCCAAATGAAACTCAAAAGATGAGTTTTCCTCTTCCATGTGCATAGCTTTAAAAATTGGAGTCTGGAATGGGCAGATTCCCAGTTTCCCCTTTAGCTTTCTTGCAAAAAGCTGAGCATCAACATTGCTGAAAAGCAAGCTCGTCTCACCCTTGTTAGGCTTGGAGAATTGCTAATCACGAGCCAACACAAGAGTAAGAATTAGTCAGTCTTCCTACCTTGCCATCACCTGCTTTTCCCAAAATACTCCTTTGTCCATCTTCTACCTTCCTAACGGAACAGAAATGAAATATTGGCATTAAAAACAAGTGCCTATAACTAATGTAAATTACTTCATCACCTTAAAAGACTCCTGAACCTCCAGGTGTCAGGTATTTTTCCTCATCATATTTGTCACTTCTTTAGGTAGCTTAGTGATTTTCAGACTGCATCCCACGGAGTACTCCACTGATGTCCATGAGAGGTTACAAAGATAAGCAAGTCTTTCCTCAGCAAGCTTCAGATCACTAAACAGAGGTCTGGAGAAGGTGAAAAATCACTGTTCTGTCTATACTTTCTCCTGTCTCCATACCAGCCTGTACAGATGGCTTAGTCCTTCCTAGTCAAATCCGTTCCAGCACCACCAGATGAACACACACCCTCAGCCTTCCGATACATGCGGTGCCACCGCAGAAAGCTGTGGCAGCCTCAGCTGTCCCTTCCTGAGTGTCCCAACCCACGGGCTTAATTCTCTACGTTCATGTCACTTTGGCACTCCCTAGTGCAGGGATCCTCATCGCAACACCCAGCAAAGGCAACATTATGAGGAAATCCAGGTAAGAGCCTCACCACACATTTAGTTACAAAATAAAGTGATAATTCACATTTTCTCAGGGATTCAAAAAATTGATTTGCTAAAGCCACCAAACAAAAGGTGTGGTTTCCTTTCTCCTTTACCAGTTCAAAACCCTTGATTTTTGCTAACTAATCCAAAGAAGCATAAGCATGTTATTGTTAAAGGGAAATGAATAGAACTTCACCTGAAGTCTTTATGAAATAATGAAGAGTGCTTTGCATAAGGCCATTGGAAGTCCAGTATACATTTCTTAAACTCTGAGAATCTAACATGTCTCTTTCAGAGCTTTATTTGCAAGCGTTTGGTATTAAGTGCAAGGTTTCATAAAGAGAAAGAAGTTTTACTCATACACACTGACAGGTCGTTTAGTATTATCAGTGGCTACTAAATAATGAATATGCTAATTATTAACTAAGGAATTCATTAACTATCTGCCAGTTCTTAAGCAATTTTCTTACAAAGCTCAGAAAGTTATTGCTCAAAATATCACTGATCTTCTCTGAACCCTGATTCTTCAAGAGGGTTTTTTAGTTTTTAAAAGATTTATGAAAAGCTATTTTAAAGATTAAAAAATTACCAGTTCTGCCAAAGAAGAACCTATTTGAAAGAGAATTTAAGTTTTACTGAACCCTAATAAACCACAAAAATAACCTCAAAAAGCAATATAAGGAAAACTTTAAACAATAAAGAAATAAAAATGCTTCCCCTCCATGAGAACAAAGGGTGTTTCTCCACATACCTTTGCATACTGCACCTTCAAAGCTGCCACGAGTAACACACGAGGGTCTTTAGCCAGCAAAAGGCTGAAAGGAGACTCGGAAATCTGGTCACACAGGACCTCAAGAGTTCCACTCAAGGAGATGCTTGATGTTGAACCATTTAATTAATTTCTCAAAACATTTTCAAAGAGGAGCAGAAAGAGGTGGTTATTACTTGCAGTTCAGGGTGTCTCTTAATTGATTCCTTTTATTTTTTATAATAATAAAACCACACACAAATAATCGGTGATTGGTTTGCCTTTTTGTTGTTGTTCAATTATTTTCTTTCACCAGGAATAGCAAGGAACACTGTAAGACCAAAGGAGGCAAGAGTTACATCCTTAACAGGTATCTGAGAAGCAGAAAAGAGACAATATATGGTTCTCTGGCACTGCATATTTTTTTACATGGAAGAATGGAAGAGAATGTCCCAGGCTGCCCCAGGTAAGATTTTGGGGGTGGAGGAGGTGATTTTCTATTTTGGAGAGTGTTTTTTTCTTTGTTTTGTTGGTTTTTATTAACAAAATAAGTAGTTGGACACAGGGCTGTATTGCTTAAAGAACTCATTTTTTAATTCAGTTCCCCAAAAATTTATTTTGAATAAGGGTTTTGAATAAGATTCCATATATGGGAATCTTTCAATGCAAAAGAAACAAATTAATTTTTCCTGGTATAAGCACAAAGTGGAGCACAGCTATAGTACATCAAGGACTACTTGGATTATTAGCTCTGTAACATGCTAATTGCTTCCCAAATGAAAGGAGAAATCATTATGATTGCCAATCCAGAACCTGCCAGGCAAATTTCAATTAACTATGGGGTAAGTAAGGCTGTAGGTGAGGAGAGATCCGTTAGGTGTTAATTGGAAGGCAAAGCACACACAGTGCTGTATCCCAATTAGCAGGAACAGTCTGAGAGCTGAAGCACTGTACGAACACCAGACAATTCACTTTAACGCATTGCTGCCAAGAGCTTCAGTGGGAAACGGGCATCTATTTCTTCAACAGCTCTCTCACTAACCCCTAAATGAAAATATCATTCAAAAGCTTCAACTGTGGCAACCAGTGCACCTAATAAATCTGGAATTTTTTCAGCCTCCCATCTTTCTACAACATTTGCCTCTGTCTGGCTATTACAAATATCCCATGTATTAGTTACTGGGCATGTTTCCCAAAAGTAAAAGACTAAAGATAGATACTTAGAATTGGCTAACTAACAAAAAAAACTCCACCTCCTTATGATAGCAATTTAACCAAAGGGAAATATTGCCATTAAAAATGTATTAAATAAATTTGTCTTTTCTTCATTCAGGCACTTTCTAAAACCAGATGACTAAATCTCCATAATATCCATTACACAGAGTTGTCTACAGTTGTCTCCAGTGATTATTTCTTGGGCTACGGGTCATTAAAAAATAAACTATTTACCACCAATATTCCAGATGTGCTATTTGGGCTATGTGATTAATTATATACAATGACATTACACCCTCTGTTTCATGAACAACAACATTACACGCACCATAAATTTTGAAATCTAAACCACAGCTGACATTTCTCATTATTACATGTTTCAGTCTTGAGATGTGAAATTAATTTTCTTTTCCGTATTCGTGTTTGTAAAAGCTTGAGCACAAAATGGTCGTAAGTTGTAAAATAAATTTACTTCTACTTTAATTCAACAGAAAAACATAATTGAAATGCTATTTTTGTACTGACTCCTGCTCCCTTTAAACCCCCTTTTCTATTAGAAATTAAATTACTGCTTTCTTAGCTCTTGCCTGTCAAAATCTAGCAAACAGTTAAGCAAATAAGCAGGGATGAGAACAAGAGCTGTGTTATATACCATGGAGCAGCGGTCACATTCACTTTGCTCCTAAATAGTAACCCTTCCAAGGGGTTAGTTAGGTGTTCTGACAAACAAAATCCCCCAGATCTGGTTGGGTTGCTGGGAGCTCTGCTGAAGAAATGCAGATCCTTGGACTGCTCTTAAAATACCTTTCCTGTATCAAGACAGGTGAGCCACCTGCAAGAACCAGGAAAACATGCCCAGCACCACCAGCAAGAACCATTTCCCAGCACGTACTGAGGAAGAAAACCAGCTCAAGTCAACAGTACACCCACTCCCTGATCCAGCTGACTACCAGCCTAACACAGCAGGAGCACTGGCTACCACCAAGCTCCTGGTAAAGCTGATGTCCTGGGAGCTGCCAGGGGCTCAGCACCTCACAGAGTCAGGCTCTTCCCAGCTGCCAAAAACTCACCCGTCCCAAAACTGCAACAGGCACCATAGCTTTCGAAACTGCCAAAGTGCTCTGCCTTCCCAGGTGGCCAAAGCACAAATGGAAGACTATAGACTCTTCAGCTACAGGGACTGGCTGCCTCAAGGGAACGGCACTGAATCCCGAACAGGGAATGAATAACTGAACAACGAGACAGTTTGCTCCTGGGTGCCGTTTATCACAACGGAGGCTTCACGCCTGGTGTCACTGCTAGGCCGAGCTCACCCGGCGCCCACCTGGCTGGCCCCCCGGGCTTCCACTACGGGTAAAATTTGCGGAATTCCACTGGGGTAAAACAGTTTTTCTTCCTTGTTTGTACGATCCGCTTGACTCACGGACAGGGCCCGGCGGGAGAGCGCCTTGAGGGCAGAGGCTGTCAGCAACAGGTGTCGGCCCCGGGGGA
>JANHFX010017980.1:9479-45221 GCA_027560015.1 Chloroceryle amazona | reverse complement strand
CTGAACAGCCCCAGGGCTCTCAGCCTTTCCTCACCAGAGATGTTCCAGTCCCTTCAGCATCCTCGTAGCCTCCGTTGAACTCTCTAGAATTTCCCTGTCCCTCTTGAACTGAGGAGCTCAGAACTGGACACAACACTCCAGGTGAGGTGTCACCAGTGCAGAGTAGGGGGGGAGCAGAACCTCCCTCGACCTGCTGCCCACACTCTTCTTCATGCCCCCCAAGTGCCCATTGCTATCCTATGGTTAACTTACTGTCCACCAGCACACCAAGGTCCTTCTCCATGGAGCTATTTCTAGCGGGTCTACCCCTACCCTGTACCAGTAGATGGTGTTGTTCCTCCCCAGTTTAGGGCTCTATACTTATCCTTGTTGAACTGGGAAGTATTGTGATGCTGGGAAGTATTGAAAGGGAAATTACTGAGTGGGAGTTTGGAACTGACTTTCCTTGCATTCATAGCTGGAAGAAAGTCCTCAGTTTTGGTGCTGACATTTCAAAAAGGTTATTAAAAATTAGAGGGGAGGAGCAGGGGCAGTGGAAGTCCTTCCAAAGACTGTCAGAAATGGCAGAACTGTCTCCCAGAGACAGTGCACTCCGTCCTTTTAACTCATCCAAGGAAGATCAAGAGGTAACTTGATTATACTGCAGAAGAACCATCGCAGGGAAAAATATTGAGTACTAAGGGCTCTTTAATCTTGCAGGGAACGACAGAATGAAGACCTAATAGCTGAAAGTTAGAGCCAGACACATGTAAATGAGCAAGGCGGCTCGGTTCTGTAGCAGCAGGGCTGATTAGCCACCGAGACAAATTGTGGTCATTTTTGGAGAACATTGTGTCAGCTCTCAGAGCACCTATTACTTTTGTGAAATATCATTCCCCATTGCTTCAGCCCCTGGAAATTTGTTTGCCCGTTTTCCAGCAGACCATGAGACGAAGGGTTTTGTTCCGGGCTGTGGAGCATCCTGCTGTCCTCTTTGCTGGAGAGGGGGCTGTAAGTGGGGATTAGTGGGAATTCTTGCCCAAAAGCTGATGTGTGGCAATAAAATCCCCTGGCGTGCGTTTGGCAGGATTGCAGGGCTCCCCCGAGGCCAGGCTGCCCAGACACTGCTCAGATCTGCTTTTTCCTGGCAGACGGGGCATTCTCAGTTCATCCCTTTCACTGCATTTCGCCATGCCCTAAATACCAGCCATGTTTCACAGGAAAGCTGAGGAGTGAGCAGCCTTCCGAGATTGAAGGTCAGATTTGTAGGTACAAGATTGGAAGCAAAAGGCGAGAAGTAAAACAAAAACAAACCAGAAACCGTGCTGAGGTTTAACAAGCATATACCTCCCCTGACACGGCTCCCCTTTCAGAGCTGGTGATAAGTGTTCACAGCAACAATTCATCTTCCAGGTGTTATCCTCATCTCCAAACACTTCCCTCCTCCACCAAGCCCCAGATACAGTTCCTTGGAGGTTCGTTTCATAGGTGAATGTAACAGTCCCTGTTTGCCCTGCATGGAGCCAGGTGTCCCAGGTTCTGAAAGGATGCCCATACTCATCACACCCCATCTCATCAACAGCTTGAATGTTTGCGATGACTCTTCTTGGACTGAGCAGTAAGTGTTTTAAAAGCAATTCCCACTTTGTTTCTAGCTGGCATGCTGGTGTGACTGCCACCCACCCAGCTGGATGGTTGTTTTATCCTGGGTTGCTAAGCTGCTCACACTAAATATTATATGAGACATCAGGTACACAGACGTCTCAAAAGCACATTTTGGCTCATTACCAGCTTCTTGCATAGACCACACACCATGCTCAGAAATGCAGATGGCAGCGTGGAAACAAGTGGTTTCCCCAACTCCTGCCTGTGTTGGGAACACCCTAACACAGAGTCTGGGCACAGGCTGAAAGTCTCATCTGAAATAACCTGCCATGGAGGCACCAGATTTGCCCTTCTACCCCTGAATAAGTGGTCTCTTTGCAGACACCTGCAGGATACTGGGAACCTCCCAGCTCTGAGTGGAAGTGCCAAATTACTTCTCCTCTTGCCACAATGCCAAGCACTAGGACCCCTTGGCCAGAGACCTGTTCCCTGAGCAAGGAGGATCTGAAGACCTGGGATTTCAGGAAGGACCCAAGACCAGGTTGGATGAGGCTTTGAGCAACCTGGTCTAGTGGGAGGTGCCCCTGCCCATGGTAAGGGGGTTAGAATGAGATGATCTTTAAGGTCCCTTCCAGCCCAGACCATTCTGTGTTTCTATGACTAAGGAATGTGGGAGAAGCTGAGCCTCTCCACACCCTGCAAGATACTAGGAAAGGGACAACCTTTCCCAGAAAGAGATGAGAGAGAAGAGGCCTGGGATGGGGTGACGTGTTGTGGGAACTGCATACAGATTTTACTGGTTCCCCCTTGACTTATGTGTTAGTTTTCCTGAGTAATGACGTCTGTCTGTCCCTCGGAGCAATTTTTTGCCTATACTTGCTCTCAAAGAATGATAGCAGACACCAGAGAAGAGAAAGTTTGAGGTGGGTGCAGGAAGTGCAAGTTAAAGACTGTAATAACTTGTGGGATCACAGACTCACAGAATGTCAGGGGCTGGAAGGGACCTCGAAAGATCATCCAGCCCAACCCCCCTGCCAGAGCAGGATCACCTCCACCAGAGTGGAGCTCAGCACCAAGATGCTGGGCAGATCATGGTGGAGGGCCACCTCCAGTACAGCATCCAAGGGACAGGATCCATCCACTTTGCTTTCTCCTCCTCTGCTCCAGCAGCTTCCTGCACTCAGAAGATTCTTTCTCTCCTACCAGGAATCACGAATGGGGAGATGGAAGGAGTGGAGGGAGGCTTGAAGTACAGAACGCACATTGGCTGCCAGCTCTGCCTGCGTGCCATTTATTTGATACAATAAATTAAGTATTATAACAGAGACCACCATCGTCCTCTACAAACACCTGGGTTTTTTTGCCTCTGTTGCAGTTATTCCATCTGCCAACATAAACTATAAATTCTGTCAAGACTCTTTTTAGTGCATTGTATATGTTGCTGGCTGGTTCTTAAGGCAGGACACCCTTCCTTCGTTTCAGCAAAGACTTTGATTAAGAAATGTTCAGGAGGGAAAGAAACAACACTTCTTTAATAGGGCAAGGGTGGGGGAGGGCGATCAAGTGCAGTGAAAAAGGAAACCTTGTCACTATGTCGTGTTTCATTTGGTTCCTTGCCAGGTTCCTAAATTCAATTCAGATGCATGATCACACCTTAATGAATTCAATGGGGAAATTAAAATTTAACTATCTGCTCATGAAATGTTCATGCTGTTGGTTGTGTTTAATGACTACAGACAGGATATGTTGAGTCAAAAGAAGGGAGATACCAGCCTGGTTTGCTCTCAGGACAGTATAATATTGATTTAATCCTCTGGGTTTCATATTGAAAAGTGAATATGGGCTTCGATAGCACATGGGTTCTGAGGAACTTTAGGGACAGGAGTTTTGTGAGAGGGCTGTGTTCAGGGCCTTCAGGAACTGCAGAAGTGTCCGTCTAAAAACCTGAGATATGGGAATTTGGGCTTCAGCTGTGATCTGCACCTCTCAAGAGCCCTTGAATGTGGATCCACAGCTTCCTGCTTCCCTGTGCTCTGCCTTGCTGTTCAGGAGGGGTTGGCTCATGGTGGCTCCTGAGGTAGAAGCAGCCATGGGCCATAATGGTGGTTGGGATCCAGTTCATGTGGACTCTTGATGGGGCTCAGGTTCTTGAGTCAGTCCTTGTGATTTTCCTGCAGCTGAAAAGATATAACACCTTTTGAAGCTACCCGTTTACCCCTCTGTGTTGTAACATCACCTCTATCAGAGAAAGCTGCACTTGGGTGCTATGAAGGTGAATGTACTGAGATGACTGAGGTCTCATGGGAAGGCAGAATAGAGAAGTATCACAACTGGAGAGGTGGAAACTGAGAGAGCTCAGCTGATTTATACCAGTAAAACATCTATTCTTGAGCTGCTCTGTGGGCAGGGATCTGAGCTGGATCAGGAACTTCAAAGGAACCTGCAGGTATCACAGGGAGAGTTGGGTTTTTTTACAAAAAGTAGAAGCTCTAGAGCCTTCCTCAGGCCCACCAAAGCCTGATCCAGGCTCAGATCTGGACACAGACCCTCTGTGATCAGCAGAGATTTTAAGTTATTTACATAAAGGCAATAAGGATTGAGGAAGCCCCTCTAAAATACAGTCACACTCAAGAAGCTGGGGTAGCTGGAGGTGGTTTAGCAGCATGGCTAAATAAAAACCATCAGTGCTGGGTTTGCTTTTACTCTGTGTTGTTCACAAAGTTATACAAAAACTGCCCCACTGATCACTGAACACTCCATAAAACCAGGAGCGGGAGGCCTGGAGTGCTGCTAAACCCAGGAAAAGAGCAATCTCGCTGCAGATGTCTGATAAAAGAGGCATAAAAGGCAAGAAAGAAAAGGTCAAATAAGAATGGCTGTGGAGGCGGCTGTAATAGCAACACATCCCAGCTTCCCGACATTGATTCCTGGAGGATGCAGGAGGTTCAGGGAGAGTCCAAAACCTATAAGCTCATCTGTAAGGGCTGGAAACACCCAGAAATGTCTCCAGATCTTACTCATTTCTGCAGAGATGACAGACAAGCACTTCATTTGTTGGAAGGAAACCTGTGAGGCACCTTTGCGTTGGTCTGCCTGACATTCACTATTATAAATGTTTCCTGCAGCCTTGGGAGAAACTTTAACCCCTGCATCCTTCCAGGATGCTTTAAAGTGCAGCAGAGGACCTCCTGCCTCGAGACACGTGCTCCTTTGTCTTTTCAACTCGTAGCAGGAGTTAGTCGAGGTGCAAACGTGGTGTATCTTTTACTTTTATTCATTTGGAGAAGTTTTAGAGGCAGATCAAAGATTGGAGGACTTACTATTAAGTTGGCCGTACTTTGTAATTTAAATAGCTTTCTTTTAATCAAGTAGTTTGTTTTGGTTTGGTTTGTTTTTAATGGAATATTCATTGCTATTAGAGAAGCCAGCCAAGCCTGAAACCCCTTGTGCTAAGTATAGTACACACGTAAGTAACGGTCCCTGCCTCTGACAACCTACAGTCTGAGGAAACAAGAGAGGTGATGGTCTGGGAATTGCAAAGAAGGTCTACCCAAGGTTGCCATGCAGACTGGTAACCCCTGTACAACATGAAAGCAAGGCAATGCAGAGGCAGATAGATTGGGTTGAAGATCACAAGGAGTATCTTTATTCCTCAGGCTGCCCAGGACACCAGGGAAAGGAAAGTTCTGTTTTGCTCATGGTGTGAACAGAAACTACCAGTCACACTGGGCCATGGAGCTGGGTCAGATTTACGCTGTTTCAGCCAACAGTTGTGTAAGGGCACCTGGAGGTCTTTAGGCAATGCTGATGCTGACAGAGCTTGTCTGGAGCATCAGGTCCAGGAGCTGCTGAGCTACAACACATCTCCAAGAGAGACATCCTCCAGAACATTAAAGCTCCAGGACAAGATGGACCAGCTGAGCATCTCAGTGAGCTTTCTCAGTGCTTTAATACTCCCTGTGAATGCCTTATTAGCACTGGTAGTTTTTCCAAAACCTTTCCTCTCCTTTCCCCTCCTGGACCTCATTATGGACCAGAGAGCCAGACTTGCTGGGATCTTACCCAAGAAGATGATCACAGTGTGGATCAGCTTTCAACCTTCTGAAGACCCCACATGGAGCACCGTGACTGTCAGAGTCAATGCACAGGAGAGTGTATAGGGCTGTCATGCTCTCAGATGGGGATGTGATGGCTGGGACACTCAGCCAGGTAAAGCTCCAGAGTCCCTGTCTGTGCAGGGCTCTCAAGAAATGCAAACCCAAGGCAGCAGAGCAGCATCTCAGCTTCTCTGTCTCTCAGCATTTGAGATGAGTCACAGGTCGGATTGTGTTCAACAAATGGTGTCCATAGCAGGGAGAGAGGCCATGGTTTGGGGTAGGAAACCCAAACTCCATGCAGAAAAGCTTCTTGCAAATATGATCAGTGTGTGTCTGCTGCTGCTGAGACCTGTGCCTGCTGAGTGTGCCCAGCACTCCACCACCTACAGGCAGCCCATCTCCTGATTAGCAGAAGAGGGAAAACCAACAACCTAAAGAAACCCACCACGATTCAGGAGAGTTTCTTAAGCGAGGGGTAGTGGCAGGAATGCTGGCGGGAGAGCGGGCTGATGGGCAGGGAGCAGCTGAGAGCAGGGAGATGGGGGACAGTGTCTGGGGGAGACGAAAAGGGCACGTTCCCTGCGGCTCTCTCAAAGCTGCCCCATGGGGCCGTCCACTCTCAAGCAAACAGCCTACGCAGCCCTATCATGCCTTCCTTTTCCCTGATGGCAGATTATTATCTGCAGATATGCAAAATAATGTAAATGAGGCTATAAAGATGTTAATTATGCCAAAGGAATTAACTGCTCATTAACTTAAACTTCCTGCTCAATTATTTTCATTACTGTCCCTCTTTTTCCAGTGAGATGAAAGGACACGTACCAACCCTGATGGTCCCTGTTAGTCCCCCTTTCCCACAAGCCTTCCTGCAGCAGACCAGCCCTTCTCATCCTCACCAGTGTTCCTGGCCAGTGCCCATTGCCTGGGCACACTGGTCCTGCTAAGGGCCATGGTTAGTACCCCAGCAGGCAGGACACACCGTGGGACACATATCTGGGAGGGAGATCTTTGTCACTGCATGACTTGGACTGAATTAGATCATGTCCCCAAGCCTTAGTTTCCCCATCTGCAATACAGTGAGGCTGATAAAGAGCTTGGAAATCCACTCGTGGAAAACAAGAAATGAAAGCCTGGGGGGGTGTTAATGTTAAAATACGATTCAGCAGCATATTAGGAAATGTATTGTGAAGAGACGTTTTGCGACAGCCAGGGAAACAGCCGAGCGATTTAATGCTGACAGTTGTTGCCATCCCTTATTTTTGTCCTCAGATATGCCTGGGCTGATATCCCAAGTCATTCCTCACGCTGGCTACTTTCATCTCTTTCCACTCGAGAGAACCCTATAAACTGCCTGTATTAAAACAATTAAATTACATACGCAGGGTTTACACAAATACTGGCACCGTCATTGATGGCAGCACTTAGAGATGCGAGCGGTGTCTGCATGTGCTCTGTAATCCATCAGGGAGAAGAATCAGATTTGCTAGCTGTTTTGGTTAAAATATTTAAATGAGAGGTTGCTGCACTTCAAGATGAGGAAATATTGCCAAGGAATGTATCCGAACAATCACAGCTCATTGTGACACCTCTCAAAGGGCCGTTTAGTCTGATCTGCAGAGCAGAGATGCCCACCCATGCTGCTGTTTCCCTGTAGCCTCTATGCCACCTGCCACACGTTGAGACCTGCCCCAGAGAAATGAGGAAACAAATGTAGTCTGGAAAGGAAAGGTGTAGAAGGAAGAGGTGCACGAGGTCAGCCTCCGTGTCCCTCTGGCCCTGGCTCTTCTCTCAGACAGGACACGAATGAATGTCAGGGCAAGGGTCTAACAGCACACTCCCCTCCTCTAGCACCACCCCAGCCTTTGAGTGTTTGCAGCTGAGAAGAAGTTTCCTGGAGTTTTTGCCCCTCAATGGGTAAAAACTTTGCCCCCTTTACCACTGTAAACCAGGAAGACTCCTGCAGGAAGAAGTCCCACTGCCCAACGCTGCAGTGAAGGAAGAGCTGCCTCTTTTGGCCTTCTTTGACCCAGCCTCCTGCTCACATAGTGGACATCCTCTGGATCTTAGTCTGGAAGAGATGACATTCAACTGATGCCCGTTTCTACCCATCTTTCCTTGTAGGGGTGAGGTGATGCTCCTAGAGCATCACTGAGAAGGGTGGCTGAGCAGGTATTGCTGCGTGTGGCTCTTCCTCATCCCATTTTGCTTTTATTTTATCTCCAATTTATTTGTACAGGTGAACCCATGTAGCACACTGGACAACTCTTTAAAACGTTGATGTCTGTTTCCTCTAGCTGGCTCTGTTCCCTGCTGTGGTTCAGCAAAGTGATGGCTCGGGCACAGCAGAGGGTTGCAGGGAAGAAAAAAAACGAGCAGAGAGAGGTGGGACACATCCCTCCTGCGGGTATTGGTGGCTGCTGAGATCCTAGAAACCCCGTGCTTGGTGATCCCAGCAGAGCCAGGCCAGCCTCAAAGCCACTGTGCCACTGTGGGACTCGGTGCTGGAGAGGCCCATGGTGACAGCTGCTTACCAAGTCAGAGGCGAGCTGCCAGGGGAGGCTGGGAAAAAGAAAACAGCCCTGGGAAGAATAAACTTAACAGAAGGAATCTGTAGCTTGTTGCAGACAAGGTTCAACAGCGGTTTGCTGTAGACAAGGTTCAACAGCAGGAAAAGCTGATTCTGGGAGATGCTTTCATCCAGCAGACAAAAGCCTGATGAATCCAATGGCTGGAGGCTGAAGTTAGCAAAATTGAAACGTAGGATGCAAATATCCAAGGCTGAAGATAATTAACAAGCTCCCCAACGGCTGCTGCTCGGTTGTTACAAGAGGATCGCAGGCAGAGCGGCCGAGCTGCCCACGTTGGAGGGAGAGGGTCGGCTGCCTCTCCCTGCTCAGCGCTGCATGGCACATAGACAGCAAGGCTGCCAAGGCCCTGGCTGGCTTCAAAGGCCCAAAAGCTGAGCTGGGGTTTGCCTGGCTATGAGAAGACAAAAGAAGGTCCTAAACTGCTTGTTGTCCACCACACAGTGCTTCGCAAACTTCATACTCGTACTTCAGCATCACAGGAGGAGCCACATGGACTCAACCCCTGTTCTGCTCACAGAATGTCCCTGGGTACCACCAAGCTGTGGGAAACAAAGAAAACTAAAGATGCTGAGTGCCCGCCCCAGCCATGCTCTACACGGTGATTTTAATGAGTAGTCTGTCGTTAATGCCTTCACTGGTTCTGGGGGGTGGGATATGCTGTGGGATGTGTCATGCTGATGTGTTATGGGGGGTTTAAGTGCCTACTGTGATGACTTCCCTTCAGCTCCTGCGTTGTAGGGACTGCAAACTGCATGGGGCGTACCGTGCCTGATTAATTTTATGGACTGCAGTGGGTCAAGGTTGATTTCTTTTCCAAATAAAGTATCAGTTTAAGAGTAACTCCATGTGCTTTCTAGCTTGGGGACATGGGGTGCCATTTTATTGGCTCGCGTAGATTGCTTGCTGGCTGGTTTTATTCTTTAATAAAACCTTTTGGCAGAGCTGTGGCTTCTTGTTGCCTTACAATTAGGGAGAGAACAACCAGTGCTCAACTCCGACACAGAAGTTTATGAAACCAGCAGAGATACGCAGGGAGACCTCGAAGAACAATGAAGACAGAGCTGCTGGCTGCTAACGAGAAGGAAATGTGTTATTTTTAGCTATCCAAGAAGGTGGAAGGTGAAAAAAACAACACAAGAACAAAGAAAATCTATAGTCCAATCCAGGAAGCCAAAAAGCAACGCCAAAAAAAATAACAAGCTGACTCTCTGGCAGGGTAATTCTTTCACTAATGGGAAGGAGGGGACTTAGTAGTTGGCAGAGCCCCTGGGGAACAAGGGTTCTGCCCGCACCTGGGTCTCAGGACCATAACCTCCCCTTCCTGGGGACCCAGACTGCAAAACCAGACTGAGGTGGGCTGTGGTCCCCTCTCAGTGCTGATCCCCGAGCAGGATCAAGGCTTTGTGTGCATCCATCTCAGCTCATCAGCCAAGGGGGGACTCAAGTAGGCCATTGGGGCAGACCTTCTGCTGCCCAAAACTGCAAACCAGGACGGGGAAGGAAAGAAGCAGACGAGCTGGTGTGAGAGCAAAGAGCAGCAGCTCTGTCAGTCCAGGTGGAGAAAGGACAGAGCAGACCCTGAGCTCCGTGGAGAAAATACGAGAGCAGAGCACTGGAGGATGCCTGTGCAGGGCTCTTTACAAGCACTAAGCCTTGTTGGGCCTGAAAACCCCTCAGCCCACTGTGGGAAAGCAGCTTGCTGGTGTTGATGGCAGTGAGGATAAACTCCTAGGCTGAGTGAGTGGTTGTGCAGCCAATAACTTGCCTTCATCAATGAGCCTGATGTCCCCAGGGCTGCGAGGGTGACAGGGAGAGACACCTGTGGCAGGGACCTGCTGCCTGGCACTGTGAGCAACTGCTGTGGGCTTACTGCCCCAGCGTCCAGACCAGGTTTTGCTATCAGAGTTACAGCCATTATCCCAGGGATGGGGCACAGGGGCCTTACAGAGGGTCCAGTTGGTTCTGTAAATAAACACCAGAAAGAAAACTGCTGTGTCAGAGGATCTGCATTCACTAATGCCCAAGTGCACAGACAGTGCAAGGGCAGAACACAGAACGTGCTGAGGAGAGAGAAGGGAGGGTATTTTTTTAACACAGTTAATCCCGTTTCTAATGGAAAACATTATTCTGGGCTGGAACTGACACCCTGCCAGTGAAACGTCCTCCCGCAGAGGAGTCATGACATTATCCTGTGTTATAGGTTAACCAGTGTCTCCGAGGATGAGCATCCCATACTGCAGAATCCTGATCCAGCACCACAGTGTGCATTTCCAGTTAGAAGCCATCTCACTGGGAGCACCCTGGAGCTGCCAGGCAGAGAGAGAAAGTGACACTAATCAGCTGATGGATACAGCAAAGGAGCCAAATTAGGAGAATAAAACCTAATTGACTTGTCCAGCAGCTTTGTCAAGGGACTCTAAGGAGCATCACTGCTCTCCCAAGCTGCCACATCCCATTCCCACAGCACTGCCGCAGGGACCGGAGAGAACCTGCTGGGAAATTGGGGCTTTGCAGGTCCTCTCAGCCCCTCTGAGCATCTAAAGGAGGAACGCTTGCCAGGAGATGCAGGCAGACAATGCACACCATGCTCTGCCTCCTCCCCGAGTGCTGAGCTGCTGTTTCCTGAACCCTGCAGGGGATGCTGCGTGGATGGGCAGTGCTCCTACTTTAGGCCCTGCAGCTCTGGCCCCACCAGCTGGGATCTGCATGAAGGCTGTGGTCCCACCGCCAGAGCCCAGCACCCCCTCTCCTCAAAGGGAGCAGCTGGACAACTACCTCCAGCCCTCAGCGTGTTCAATGTCTCCTGCTGTAGGCTCACAAATACCTTAGATGTGCAAACCCTCCAGTGCTCCTATGGCCACCTCGATTTGGCTCAAGCTGTGCAATGAATTGCACCAGAGAAAACTGTTTGCTGACAGGGAACCAGCTGCTTTTTGTGGGCTGTGGTTTTACTGCAGACCACCTCCCTGGGTCACCAGGAGGTTGCAGTAACTGTGCAGATGCTCGTGCAAGGGGAGGCTGTGGGGAGGAGCAGGCAGTGGCAGATTCACTCTTGCATTTCTCTCCCCTGACTGCAGCTGAAGAGGTTTAAGAGATTCATTTTGCCTTGGACATGTACCATGGAGTCACTGTTGTTAGGACTTTTGTCTGGAATTGCATCTTTTCCTTTAGCACACACAGGACAAGTCTTCCCTCCCTGTGCCTTTGGCCATCACCATCCATCTCCATCTCTGCCTGTCTGTGATCACCCAGCACCTCATCTAGGCTTTCAGACAAGGCTTCACAAGCAGGACATCCACAGACTTGCCACGAGAGGATTACAGCTGCACTGGTGAGAACTGCCAGCTCCCAGCTGCCACTCATAGAGGCACAGACATTTGATGTGCTCTGGCATTCAGCCAGCTTGCCTCCTGGGGACTCAGCACAAAAACCCACCACCACCACCACCAACAAAACCCAAACCAAACCACAAACAAAAAACCACCACAACAGCAACAAAAAAACCACCATCGGGAGCTGCAACAAGTTGCAGTGTGAGCACTCTGTGTGCAGCTGCCCGAGGGTCACAGTAGGAGTGTGTCCTGTGACTACCAACAGCAATGCTGTGTTAGTTACAGGGTTAGGAGCCAGCCCAGGCACAGCCTGGCCAAGGGGTGCTACAAATACATCATGCTCAGGACCCCAGGGCTGCAACATGAATTCATTCCCAACACAGTGTTACCGGAGCTGGCAGCGGATGATAAGACCTGTGCTCTCCATTTCCCACGTGCTTCATCCCCAAGGGGTCTTTTGCATCCTGGAAGTCCTGCATGTCAAGGGTTACGGCTGGGCCAGCCACAAGACAAGGGACAGTTGTTCTCTGTTAACCTCTCTGCCTCTCCAAAGGGGAAGAGAAATAGAATAAGGGAGAGAGATTTATGGATTGGAAAAGAAAATAAACAGTTTTAATGAAAATAATATCAACAAAATGATACATATACAACCATATACAAAACCTGTATCAAACCCAAACCCCAGTGGCAATTATGTCACCATCAGCACCGATGCTGTGGAGCAGGCACTGGGGACATCCCAGACTGGACTCAACAGCAGATGAAAACTGGATTCAGGAGCTGGATTCTGGAACTGCATTCAGGAACACATGGATCGGGATGAAAGGCAGAATAGACAGAGTCCTCCTCAGATACTGGCCGATAAAGACCTTTACAGGTGACCCTTGTGATCCCTCAGCTTTATACTGACCATGCCATACATGGGATGAAGTTCCTTACTGGTCAGTTTGGGGTCCCCTGTCCTGGCCACTCCTTCCCACAGGTGTCACCTTGCACATGCCAACCCTCGGTAGCCATTCTAAACATGAAGCACTGGATGCAGAGACCATCTGTGAAAATATCCCGTTAATTTCAGGAAGTGCCATTACTTAGAACTGAGACTGAGCTGGAAAATAAAATCACAAATAGCAATCGGAAGCAAAATCAGAATTAGTGCTGTTCTAACTTGAACAAGGACACGGCATTATGACCATGGGCTTGATTTGTCTTTTTATGCATGGATTTTACAGTTACTTATCCCCATCCACTGCCAGCAGGACATTGCCTGTGTTCCCTGTGCAGGCACTTGCTGGTCTCTCTCCAAACAAGTGTGGCACAGGAATGTGAAGAGAGTTTTACTATCACAAACACACTGGGCTGCCCCAGGTTGGAAAGCAGGCAGTGCTACAGAGCTGCCCAGTAGGTACCAGTAACAATAGTGATAAACTGAACATTTAGCTCTTTTCTCAAAAGCACCTCCTGGAGGAAGGTATTGCCAAGCCTGGAGATGGGAGACGGTTCATCCCCATCAGTCAGAACCTGTCTCTGTCTCCCAGCCACACTTTTGGCTGCCAGCATGATGTCCTGGCTTTCGTCTGGTTCGCAGCCCACTCCTAGCTCAGGGAGATTTGCTTTTCTTCTCCCAGCATGGCAGTTTCAAAGGGTGAATGTGAAACAAAAGGTGAAATTATTGTCAGTTAAACTCCTTTCCATCCCCACCTCTCCACCTCTGATGTAGCTGCTCATACACTTGTATTTGGACGAATAATGAAAATCCCTTGGGGAAATCATGTTATCTCCCCTGCTGTGCAGCAGCAGGCTCCCAGCAGATGATAAAATACATGAAGATAGACAAGACAAGTGAAAACTGCTCCACTTCTCTGGAAATCCTCCCCTTTTTAGTGCTGATGCAAACACACTTTTCCTCTGGGATAAAAAAGGTGATAGGATTACATAGATATATATATGGAAAAGTGAAGCAGAAGAATCCCAGTGCTACTGACTGTTTGTGGCTGCCTCCATCTAGGAAATTTTTGTTATTGTTCGACGTTCAAAGCTTTGGAGTGGTATTTGTATGAAGAGCAGAACAAGTGTGTCAGGGAAGATGCTTTTGTTTTTGGAGGAGCTGAGAGTTTACTCCTCTGCTTTCAACCATGACATTTAATGGGAGGTAGAGACTTTTAAATCATGGCCAGCAATGCCTTTAGAGCATTAGTGTTTAGCTTGCTGCACAGAAAGAATGTTCCCAGAGAGCAGAAATTCTGCTTCAAAATTTTGAAATGATTTCAAAGATCAGGAGTTCCCCTTCACCTCAGGTAAGTAAATTACACCAGAGCACTATTGAAGGTCTTCCAGCAGACCAGGTGTCCTCAGAGCCCCAACATCTGAACCAAGAAACCTACACTAGAGACTTTACTTTGATTTTCCAACTTTTCCTTTAACCCTTAAATGATCACCTTGGACCGTGTTTGTTTCTTTTCCATGTGGGAAAGAAACTGATTAGAAGATCATGGCAAAATAACTGAAGAATAAATTAAAATTTGGTTGTAAGCAACACAATATGTAAGTTGTTGGGGTTTCCTGTGTGGAATGGCACTCGTCAGAGATGCTGTCAAAATAGATCAGGGTGCTACAGACAAAACTTTCAAGGCTGTTTGCACTGCAGCCAAAGATGATGCTGGATTGGGCTGGATGGGTACCAGGATGTCCTAGCAAGATAAAACCACAAACTATCTCATGTATTTCTGTGTTTTTGAATCATCCCTGACACAACAAAGAAAGAAAAGATCCTCTTAAATCCTTCTAAAACTTGAAAAACAAAGACTGAAATCAGCACCAGGGTGAAGGGTAATAACAAGGTGGAGTCTGGACCAGGACCTGGCCCAGGCTCTGCTGGGGCTGGCTGAGGACACTGGCTAAGAGAATCCATCAGAAGCATTATCTAGAGATTTCCCATCCAGAATCAGTTCATGATAGCAAAAGGAAGCCTGTGATGAACCAACATATCCACTATAAATATTCTAAACCCCCTGGGTGCTTGTAGGGCCAAAGGAGCAAGACCACAGCCCCACACTGGGCAGTGGCTGATGCTGTGTCAGTTCACAGGACTGTGCAAGGCCAACATCAACAGAGAACCTCTCAAACCTTACCAAGAGGAGTCCCTCATGCACACACCTGGGCTGGTTTAGACACGGCAGCAAACCACAGCCGGAGGAGCTCGTCACAAGCCCGTTGGCCAAGTGCTGCTGTCATTTTCTGCATGAAGTAACAGTTTCCAAGGTTGATGGATTGAAAACAATTAATCGCTTCTATTCCTTTCTTCAAGGAAAACAGAGGCGTGAGCAAGCTCTCTGGCAGTGCACGTTGATTTCTGAAAAAATGATTCATCCAAATGCCTATGCAAATCAGCTCTGGCCGATAATCAGTAAAAAAAAAATTAATGCTGTAAATAAAATGAAAACATAATTAGCAATTAAAGGCAGGGGTGACAGCCTGGTGCTGCGGATGGAAATAACAGGAGTGTTGCTCTGCATCTGAATGCCAGTGGAAAGCAGCAGCCTTCCAGGGCTGCTGTTTTAAGTTCTGCAAGACACTAATTGAAAGATATTTTCCTGGGTGAAGACCTCAGCATCTCTGACAGCTCAGGGATTGCTGAAGCGCTGGGGAATAGGCTAATCCCATCCTCCCTCGGAGGCTGTCGGCACATGTGCTCAGCTCTGTACTGCCTGGTGCTCAGCTCCAAAGCAGGGCTTGGAAATAAGACTTCCATGAGCTATTTTGGACTGTTCAGTGCCCCATCACCTCTCTTATCTTTCTCTGTGATTAATCTGCTTGTGAAAATCTTGAGTTTTCCAAGCTAAGGCTTGAACTTCAGAGGACATAGCAGCAGACCACGAAATATCTGAGACTGATCTCTGTGGAAACAGGGCACAAAGATCCTCCACTGGGATGGAGGAGTCTGTAAAGGTTTATTGTCCTCTCCACCTTTAATGATGTAAATAAAATTAGGAATTTAAATGCAGAACATTCAATATCAGTGTTCTACACTTCAACCTCCTCCCTACACTCAAATCATTTCTCCAGTTGAGAGCAGCAATTATCTCCTGCCTCTTCACAAGGACAGCAAGAAGTGTAATTAAGCAGGACATGACTTTTTGTCAGTTGTGTCCCCACACCTCACATTAAAGCCAGTGGTAGCTGAAGGGATAATTGAGCCACTGGTCTTTCTAAAGCACTTGGAGATCTTTGGGTGAAATGTGGCTGTTTAAGGATGTGACTGAAGCACCAGGGGCCTGTGCAGAGGCTGACATCCCAACCCAGGCAGCCCTTTCCATCCTACCAATGCTGGGTTCATCCACAAATTCATGCTGCAGTTGTTTAGTTCAGTATGTAGCACAAAGGCACTGCCTGGGCAGGGAGTGATCTTTTGGGTCTGATTGTGTATGTGACCTAAGATAACCCTGGTTCCCTAATTTTGAAACACAGAAGATGGTGATCTTGGAAGGATGGGAAATGTGATTTGGTCCATCACGCACTACTCCAGCCCAAGGACTGCTCTGGGCTTAGATCTTCACAAAAGCAGATGGCAACATCAGCCTGTTTGAAGCTGAGATCTGAACTAGCCCAATTATGAGCACTGGCTGAAACCCAAACTTCCTCTTCCATTGGAAACTCTGACATTTTGAGCTCCTTTTTCAGTCTAAATCCAAAACCCAACAGCCCACATTTAAAATTCCCTCAGGCAGAGAAAGTTCTAAAAATGTTGCTGTCACATTGTGGAAATATTATCTTACACCTGGCCAAGTTTATCCCAGGATCCAGCCTAAAATCTGAAGTCTTGGTTTTTAATAAGAATGGGCTTTAGCTTAGGAGAGCAAATGTTTGAGTAATGTTAAGAAAATGTCTATATGTTATGGCAGGGAAGTGAAAAAGTTGAAACTACTCCATTTTGTGCTTTCCTCTGTGAAAATCTCTTTTCAATCAGTATTTTTCTTTGAGATTTTTGATTGATGACAATGTCACATTTCTCTGATGGAAAATACCTCTGATGACCGTGGCTTAGCTACACCTCTTCTTTAGGACACCCACACACCTTCTATCCCCCGGGGCATCATGGTACGGCTCTCTGCTCTCTCATCTGAGCAACCCTCTGCACACCCCCCACACCAAAGGTGCTGTCACCCGCTGAATGCACATGTCTGCATAGTATTTTATGAGAGTGATTAGGAGGGATTTTTATCTTTAGTTGAAAGTGGGTTTGGAGCCCTGTGGAGCTCGGCAGTGAGGGTGGTTTCTCACTGCCCTACAGACTAGACATGCCTGGAGGGAGGAATCTCCTTGGCTGCCCTAGGGATGGAGCAAACTTGGCCTTTGATCAGCCTCCCCACTTAGTGGAGTTTCATCCTCTCACCCTTCTCATCCATGTGCCTGACCTACCCCATGGTCACCCTTCCTTCGCCGTTCAGCAGGACCATCCTGGCCGGACTCTGTGTATGTCAGGTCTCTGCTTGGCTGGGTTCATATCTGTTGCCCCAAAGGGTGCCACAAAACCCACAAAACAAAAATGATGAGTCCTGCTGTTTGCCACATCGATTAAAAATATCATCCAGACATGAGGAAAACTGACTAAATTTGTCCCTAAAAACTCTGTGCCGGGGAGATCATTTGTCGCTTACACGTCCCTGAGCCTAGCATTAAAATGGAGAGTTACTATATGTTGCCACAAGGGATTTATATCTAAAGTAATAACAACTCCATGGCAAATGCTTTAATTTCTTTGTAGTATAAATTAGCATACTAATCTGATAATAATCCATTACTGCTCGGGAGGAAAAAAAAGGAGAGGAATCATGCATGGCTAATCATTATAGGAATTGAAACCAAGACAAAGGATTGCACTGTAATTTGGCTGAAATTTCATGGCTGTACACTGGGGATGGGGGGAGGGAAGGGGGTGGAGTAGATCACAGAAACACTTTAAAGGGACCATCAAAGCAAAGGCTAGCGTGACCACAGCCAGATGAAATTTTGACTCTACAGTTACTGGCCTCTCGTCTTCTATCCGAGAAGCATTTCCCGAGGTCTACTGAAATAAAAGTAGGAATGATGCCTACATCTCTTTGGGGCTGGTTTACTCAACCTGTGGGCTGTGAACTACAGGGAGTTTCTACGATAGCAGAAGGTGGTGGGATGGCAAAATGTTATTTTAAAAAGCCAAAAATGCACACACCAAGGTCTTGTCAAAAGCAATTAGATTAAGAGAGAGACAGCAGGCTCCAGGGACTATACTAAGTCTGCAGTGAGCACAACATGAGCTTGGACATATAAACATATGTAGCTTCCCATGTTCAGACACCTAAACGTGGGTATCCCATTGTGGAGCTGAACCCCATCCTCAACTGGACAGCAACCTGCCCCCCCCAGCAGCGCACCCCACAACCTGCCCCACCGACAGACCCAAGACAAGTGCTTCCAGCAGAGCAAGGTCTCAACAGGGAAGGTAATTAAGCATCAGAAGCGATTACCAGGAGATATAGTGGTATCTGCATCCTTGGAAATCCTTCAATCCAGACAGGGCAGCTTTTGCAAGGCTATGTTGCAGCTGAACCTGTAATTACCGGCTGGACGCCCGTTGGGAGATAAGATGCTGTGGTCTGTGTTTATGCAGGATGATCTCCGGATGCTGTCTGTGCTGCTGGGAGATACAAACCAGTGCGAGGAACGTGCTCATTTTCCAAGGGGAGCACACAAGGAGGCTGGAGAGCTGGGCATTTTGTTCAGGGTTGTTTTTTTCTGAAAGCTGTTTTTGGTTTTTGAAGAGCCTCTCTAAAAGGGAGTCTGTAAATCCATCACACTCCTGAAATGAAGTGTTTTGTCAGAAATAGCAGGGAATTTAACTGGAAATAGTTCTGAACATTTTCATAGCAGAGAAATTAAACTGCATTTTGTAGCTATGAATTTCACAAAGCCCATAATGCAAATATCCTAGTTAAGTTCCCTGCAATTTCTAGAGCTGGACTGAGGATTATCCAGCTCTATATTTGACATTGCTTTTCCTCTATTACAGCTCTCAACAGAATTCAGGGTCTTTTTATCCTCTTCAATGTGAAAAAAAAAATAATATTCTTCAGCTTGCAAAGAACTTTGTAGTTAAAATACTTTCTGCACAAATCAATACCAGGTAAACACGTGGCACCCAGCTTGCATGGCAGAGCAAAACCAGCACAAGTAACACTCACCAGACAGAGAATTCTTACTTGGGTGAGCAACTAGAACAACTGGAAATGAATGGTTTCTCCATCACCCCAGAATGTTTTATATTCCCCCTAATGAAAGGACTTTTAAGTGGGAGTCATGCTTGACTTCATTCTATTTTTTTACTTTACTTTTTAAGGTATTAAAAAAAATTTCTGTGAAAAGGTGTGCAGGTTTCTTCCCAGCTGATGGAGTCTTTCTCATTTCATGCTACTTTTTCCATCACCCCACGATGTGATCTCTCATGCCCATGTGATTTCTGCTCAGGAGCTGCAGCATCTCCTTGGTTATTGTTTATTTTTTGGTGGTTTTCTACCATGTTGCAATTTTGCTGTCCCATCGGTAAAGTGGGATCAATGATGTCAGAGTCTCCTTTTGCACCAGCAGGTCTTGCTTTGAATTCTGCAGAAGAGAAGCTGACACCTACCCAATTAGAGCTTTCAGGCAGAGGTTCATAAATTGGGCATATCTACTCATTTTTTGAAGATAACTCAAGTGTACAGTTTTTGCAAACTGCATGAATTCCACCTCCAAATCCCACCTGTTGCTGGAGAAATTAAGTTGTCAGGTTTTTTGAAGGTTGCTAGACAGCAAAAGGTAGCTTTGTGGAAGGGTAAGGCTCAAATTAAACCTGAGCTGGAGCACAGGCAGCTTTGGTTCACACAGAAAATATCCCTGGAAGTCAGGCAACTTCAGCAGAAGCAGCTGACTTAAAAGTGGGTGTGTGGGTAAGATCTGAATTGTCACAAAGTGATTTCTAGAATGTTTATTTTACTTTAGCTGAAGAGCCAACCTTGAATAGCTGTATGGGCTTAAATACCTGTATGGTCTTAAATTCCTGTATGGCCTTAAATACCTGTATGGACTTAAATACATGGCATTGGGAGATGTTTAAAATCCAAAATAGACAAGATAGAAAAGGAAAGAAGGGAAATGGGACTTAACACAATGAGCAAAGGCACCAAGATGACACTTGCCTGAGTCAAGGCCAAGGAGGAGGTCAGAGCCAGCAGTGATGCTCAGGAGAAGCGTCCACCAGATTTGTCCTGCTGTTTAATTTTCTTTGAACAAGAGGAAAACCAGTCCACTCTAGCTGAGTGCATGCAAGAGACTCTTCTTCCTCTGGGTGTTGCTCAGGCAGAATTGCTTTCACCTTCGTTGCTATAGTTTTTGTCCCTGTTCCTGCAGGCTAGAACCAACTTGCCACCTGTTTTGCTTGCTCTGTGTTGCTATGGCAATTGGAGAGGTGTTGCACAGCCCTTCTGAAAACTGCCGCAGCCCTGCACAGGCAGGAACAAGAGATCTGAGATGCCCTTAGCACTAACCTGAAATAAAATACATACAACTGAGCTTGGCGTATCTCATGTCTGATGTTCCCTCTGCTAAGGAGAAGGAATTTAGACAGTCACAAGTGAGGCAGATGGATGAAATGCACCAAGTCATGATTTTGTCTTCAAAATTCAACCACAGATACAGCTGCTTCATGAGAAGAATCCCAGAAGTGCTTTCTGAAAAATTAAGAAGCAAAGAGACAAAATACCACAGGAGAAACAGCTCTGCTATTTCTGAGGTGAGCAATTAATCCTGTGGAAAAGGCATCACGTGGTCCAGATTTCCAGAGCAAAGCTGAGATTTCCAATGGCATCAGAATAGACACTGGAGAACTGAGCCTGCTCCTCTGAACCATCCTCCTCAGTAGCTTCAAAATCCTTAGCCTAAATTCTCAGCCAGTGCTGCAACTCTAAGTTTCTCTCCATCTCTTCATCACCTCAGTGCACTGAGTTTTCCATTTGGGGAACTTTCCATCCCTCCCAGACTGTGATTTTCCACAGGAGGAGATGAGACCCAGCAGGATGGTACATGTCATGCCTACGTTCTCCTGCAATTTCCTGGGCATGATAAGTTGGCTGTGATACCAATTTAATTTCTAGCTTGAGAAATCAAGCTACTGCCTCCTAAAATATTCCCAAGCACCGCACCAAAATCTCAATGAGTATAAAATTCCTGCAGGCTGGAGGTCCCTTGATGGTTCCTCCCTTTCTCAGCCTTGTCCCAGCAGTTCAGAGGAAAACATACCAATATTGGTCCCAGCTGCTCACCGAGCCATCTCTAGACTTACCAACTTAACAGGGATTAACATTAATTATCCTCATCAGCAATTATAGCCCTGGGATCTCCCCTGAGCCCTGCACAGATACATGTGACATGGGTTAAATTTATGCAAGGTCCTGGAATACCCCAAGTCCCTGTAACATCTGGCATATCTTGGGTTTCCACGCTCTCAGGGTCTCAGACCTGTCACAGATGGGTTGACCCCTGAGGATATAAGACCCCTGGGTCAGGACCTATTGATTCTTCAGTGCTTTGTACAGCATTTGTAAGCGATTAGGGAGGACCTCAACCCAGAGCATGTTGTTGTGGGCTGTGTGCTTACAGACACAGGCATCCATCTCAAGGGAGAAGCTAGATTAAAGGGTATTCTTGTTTATCTATCCCCTCCAACATTTTGGGATTGAAGGAAGGCAAAAAAAGGTTGTTCTGTGATTGAAACAGTGATGATGATGATGATGATGATGATGATGATTCTAACGATGAGTGATGTGTTGTTGTCTGGTCCTGGAGTGTCCTGGAAAAGGTGCATGTTGGAGTTGGCAAGCAAAGAGCTTTAAACTGCATTCTCCATCCTGACTGAAGGGATAAGGGCCAAGGTAAGTCACTATCACTGTCCCTATTGTGCTGGGGAAACTGATGCACGGAACGCTGGGACTTGTCAACAAACAGCTGACAAGTAGCAGAGGGGGAACCAAAATGCAGCAGTGGGAGACTCTCCTTGCCATTTCTGGTCCTTAAAGCATGTAGCACAGAGTGCAATGACAGATTCTAGATGACATGGAGCCCTCCCGTGACCTGCTGAGCACGGCCTGCTTACCTCGTGGAGATGCTTACTTCAGGTTTCATAAATCACGGTATTTCCTTACCTTGCAGTGTTCCCAAGCCCTGCACCAAACCCTGGCTGCACATCAACCTGTCACACACTTCAGATCAGAGTGGAGGAATTCATCCTGCCAGGTTAAATAGCTCTAGGTCTCTCTGGAGCACTTTAGAGAGGGCAATAACCTGCAGACTACTCCCTGTCTGCAGCAGCTTAGAGGCACTGGAGGGGAATAAAAATCCCCTGCCGAGGAACAGCTCTGCAGTGGCTGAGGCTCCTGTGATGAGCTTTTATCTGCTCCGGGCAGGTTAACAGCAACACAACTTTTGTGGGCCATAAAAGCTTCTTAGGAGGGCAAGCCTTGAACCAGACCTTGGGTCCCCCCTCCAGAGCATCCCTCCCTCCCCCGGTTGGCCCTGCCACGGCCATCAGCACCTTGACAAACCGCTGTGATTAATTGCTCGAGCTCCCAGGCCCTCATCTGGGGCTAACTGACAGGAGGTGAAGCATGACAGTGAATAATGGCAAGACCTTTGGAAGTCCAGGAGAAATTAAATCAATGCAACAGTATTTGTTTGCTTTCTCATCCCCTGTCCTCCCCCCCTGCCCTCCTCCCATGCCCCCCCCCCCCATCCTAATGGCATTTCAGGCTGTTTGGCTGCGTTCCCCACCTCATAAACCAGGACTCGACTTCCCTGAGAGCGGTGACTTTAAAACTGCCATTGATGGGCTGTTGGCTGTGGTGGTGCCAGGTTTTAACCCTTTCAGAAGGCAGAACAGGCTCTGTGGTTACAGAACTCGTGCAAGCTCACTGAGATAAACCGCGTTTTATTTTTAACTGACTGGTGAAAATTGCATGTGCCCAAGAGCCTCAGAGCCTGAAATATCAACTGCCCAGGGCAACCCAGCAGCAAGAGCATCCGTTTTTCATTCTTGCCTGCTGGAGGGAGAAAATCAAGCTGTGTATGTGGACCTCTGTCTTCCCAGCCCACTCAGTCCTTAATGGCTCTGCTTTTGGCAAGGGCAGGGACAGGACCAGGTTCTGTTGGTGGTGCCCATCCCTATCTCAAGGCAGGTAGAGACCTCCCAAACTCATCCCCGGCTCTGACAGCACCACAAGGCAACAGTGTGACTGTCCTGGGTTTCACTTCATATCTCTGTAATACTCTCCCAGACCTCCCAGGGCAGCTTACTGAGCACCAGTGACTTCAGAGCTGGGAGAGGGAAGTTTCTCTGCATCTGGGGGCTTTTTCTTTTATCTTTGGTTGTGGGGTTTTGCTGTTTGTTTTGGTTTGTTTGTTATTTTTGGTTTATTTGGTGGGGTTTTTTGAGGGGAAGGTGAAGATTTTTTCTCCTGGGCTGAGTTTTTGCAGTCAGAGGATACAAAACCTGCTCTGGTTGCAGAGGTCCCTGCTCCCTGCAGGGGGATTGGATGAGATGACCTTGAAAGGTCTTTTCCCACCCAAAACACTCTATGATTCTATGAAACTCGTGAAACCTCTTGTTCTGTGTGGGAACACAGTTGGATTATGAATGGAGGAAAAAATCAGAGCCCTGCAATCAGGGTGGTGATGCAGGAGGCCTGGCCTCAGCTCCTTTAGGTGACTTTCATCAAACTTGCAGGGTTATCAATGGGGTAATTCAGATGACAGTGGCATTTTGCCACATTGTGGTGTCATCTCAGGCTGTTTGGCTCCACTCTGATGGGGCTGCACTGTGCCAGGCTGAAGTTAATCCCTTTATCATTAAATACCCCAATGTGTAAGTCGGGTGTAAGAGCATCCTAGTTCATAACTGTCACCTTCCAAGCAGAAGGAGAAATGCATTCAGATCAGAGTATCTCCAAAAGAGAATCGAACCTGGCTTACCAAAATGTTTCAGGACCTCCCAAATACAGCCTGAATAAGGAGGATATAATACCCCCTGGGCCTTCCAGCTTTGTTACATGCCCTATAAATGATTTCTTTTTAATTATGAAAATAGCTACTAGCAGCCTAAACCCCAACAGCTTACATTTTATGCTGCTTACGACCAAATTTTAATTTATTCTTCATTTATTTTGCCATAGTCTTCCAATCAGTTTCTGTTCCACATGGAAGGGAGACAATTACAGTGCAAGGTGATGATTTAAGGGTTAAAGGAAAACTTTTGAAAAATCAGAGTGAAGTCTCTGGTGCGGGTTGCCTGGTTCAGCTGCTGTGGCTCTGAGGACACCTAATCTGCTGGGATCTGTATGTGGAAACCCAGCCTAGAGATGCCAAGAAGTCAAAGACAGCACTTTTTCCAGGTGTCCCCTGTCACAAGCAAAAAGCTGTTGTTTTCTTTTGTCCTCTGTAAAAAGCAGCTGACACATACATAAAAAAAAATAACTAAATCAGTATTGCAACAGAGAGGGGTTTGGTGGAAAAGCAATGCCTGGAATTGGTTGTGGTCTGCAAAAAAATCCCTTAGAAACCATCTCTGAGCATGTGCTGTGCTCTGTGCTATTGGCCATGGGTCTCTGCTCCCAGTTCTGAGGCAGTGCATAGCAGCTGGGAGACATCAGAGCCACAGCAAACTACACCCCTCCATTCCAGGGAAATGGAGATGGATTTCAAGATGGAGCAAGCTCCTGGGAACAAAGGAAACCTTGAAAACCCTCAGTGAGACCCCTGAAGTCAATTGAGCACTGCTGTTTACCCATCACTCCTCATGTAAACTAGGACACTTGTGCTTCACACTCTTTTTTTTCCAGCTTTAGATGAAAGATAGAGAGAGATTTTGAGATTCCTGACCCTTCAGAGACAAGCGTTCCTCCTGGCCACAGCTACCTGCCCGGCTGCCTGCAATTACACAGCCCATTAGCAGCCTTATTGGGATTATGTTCTGCCAGCTACACAAATGAGCCGCTCTCCCTCCAGCAGTCATGGGCACAAAGGACCATTCGGAGTGGGGCTTGGCAGTTAAGCCAAACTACAAGAGCTCCCATGCCCTGATTAGAGTCAAATGGCAGCGAGCATCAAGAACAGACAGCGACGCTGCTCCGGCCGTGCATTTTTTGTGCTGAGGCATGTGCTACTTGAAGGACTGCCCTGTTTTGGCAAGGAAAGCACATTCCTGAGGTCTGTTGGCTTCTGGGTCACATCTTCCAATAGAGAGGCCTGGCAGAGCTATGCAAAAGTCAGCAGGGGGTTATCAGATGTAAATCAGCCCTGGACCCCGCGCAGCGTGTTTCACAGGATGAGCACATCTCTCAAAGCATCACCGTTCTGCTGAAGCTGCCAGGAGACTTTCTGTTGACTTCTCTGGGTGCTGGCCCTCTTCCTAGAACCTGGAGCCAATGACAGCAACGAGCTCTTGTATATGGCTTGAACATCTGCGTGTCTCAGGAAATCTTACAAAGAAGGAAGGTGCCCCATCACATTTCTGTAGAGGAGAAGGCACATAGGCCAGCTCTCACCAGGGCAGGATGCTGTTTTCCTGATGTCTGGACTCAAAACTGCATTAATGCAAAAGCAGGATCAGGCTCCCTGTGGTCCTTGTATTCAAGCCGTGATGTTGGTAAACTTTCTCCACCCCTCTTGCAACCCAGTGTCAGAAGTTTCAATTCATCCAGGTGAAGCCAAGAGAGCTCTGGTTCCTCTCCTCACCTGAAAACCAGGAAAACATCCCAAACTGCTTTTGTACTTTCATCCAGGTACATCATTACTGGCCTCTCCATCCTCACTGTCCTGCAGTGCTGCTGAGCAGCTTCCCACAGCACAGCAGTGGGCAGGCAGCATGGCTGAGTGGAGAAGGCAGGAGGCAGGCTGTCGGGAAGCCCGGTGTCCAGTCCTGCTGGGTAACTGCACCCCCAAAGGGCAGGATTTCCCTGTGACAGTTGCTGCATGTGGTCTTTTAACTCTTCTTGTCCCTAATTTTCCATTTGCTGATGCTAACACAGCCAGGAGTCAGAAAGTGTCAGCTGTGGGGCTTCAGGGATGTGGGGAGGAGTCTGATGCCAGCAGCACTGCAGGGTGAGTGGCTGTCACCTCCTGACTCTGGTAAACAGGCAGGGACAAAAATGCCAAGGGACCAAGTAGGGGCCAGCAGTCTTGCTTGACCTTTACACCATCCCCCGAGTCTCAGACAATAGCCACATTTTGACATTCATTTATTTCCTTGCTTTTTGGAACAAGGGATATAATAAAAGCCACTGTAGAGTTGTATCTGGAGTTTTCTTTGAGCTCTCAGGTCTGAAGAATTTACCCTGGTCTGGCTGAGTGCACAGGCAAGTGCAAGGTAACGTGACTCACATTCCACTTCACCAAAGAAGGATAAATCAAAGCTGCACATCCTACATCCAGGAGATAACTGGCAAGTCACGTGCCCATGGCAAACCCCTGGTGATTTGCCGGGCTGTGCTAATGCACAAATGAGACCCCTTCCTCCCTTGTCTCAGCCGATCCAGCTCAGTGCTCCCCTTGTTGAGAGGACTCCACCAGTCTGCCACCCATCCACTGCCAGAGCTCTTCCTCTGCGCCCCAGGGCAGAACACAGCTCATCTCCTCTCTCCCAAAACGAAGAGAGGCAGAAGCTGTGGGAACACCTTGTACCCAGGCACAACAGGCTGTTCATGGCACAGGCTGAACAGGCCAGCCCTGTCCCCAGCCATGTCCATGGCCAAGCCCAAACCTTGTCATTACCCTGTGGTGAAACTTTTGGCAGCTGGCTATTTGACCAGGGAAGCCAAACTGTGCTTCGAGGAGTAGAGCAACAGGCTGCATCTTCAGCAAAGCCTAATGTAGCAGAAGGCAATCGACAGGGAAATTACATCTTGTGGAAGCAGGTAGCCATGCAACGATGTGAAAAGTGTTTTCCCTCCAGTGAGTGTGTGCCTGCTGCTGGAGGTTTGGCTTTCTTTCTTTCTTTCTTTCTTTTTCAGAGGCATATCAGGTCTCGATGCTCACAGTTTACTGCAGGGAAAATGATTTCATGGGTCTGTATGGGGCTGCTTCTGCTTGGTACGCCTCCTTCCACACCCTAATGCATTCCCCACCATAGCAGGAGCTATGGTGGGAGGTGAGCAGTGGAGGTCAGCAGTGCAAATACCAGGGCAGTGCTGAAAATACCTCTGTATCCTTCACACCAGGAAATGGTGTTTGAGGAGGGGAAAATCTCTGCAGATGAGCTGGGTGCAGAGAGAAGTTCTTGCTATCCACAAATCTCTGTTTAAAAGCAGAATCATAAAATGTTAGGAGTTGGAAGGGACCTCCAGAGATCATCGAGTCCAAACCGCCTGCCAGAGCAGGGTCACCCAGAGCAGCCCACACAGGAACAGATCCAGGCAGGTTTGGAATTTCTCCAGAGAAGGAGACTCCACAACCTCTCTGGGCTCTGTCACCCTCACAGCAAAGAATTTTCTCCTCATGTTGAGGTGGAACTTCCTATGTTCTAGCTCATGCCCATTATTCCTTGTCCTATTAGTAGGCACCACAGAAAAGAGCCTGGCTCCTTCTCCTTGCCCCCCACCCCTCAGATCTCTGTAACCATTCCTCAGATCCCCTCTTAGGCTTCTCTTGTCAGGACTAAACAGCCCCAGGGCTCTCAGCCTTTCTTCACAGGAGATATGTTCAAGACCCTTAATCATCCTCGTAGCCTCCGTTGGACTCTCTCCAGTAGATCCCCGTCTCTCTTGAACTGGGGAGCCCAGAACTGGATACAGTATTCCAGATGTGGTCACACTAGTGCAGAACAGAGTGGGAGAAGTTCCCTAGACTTGCTAGACAGTTTTCTTCATGCACCCCTAGAGACTCTTGACCTTCCTGGCCACAAGGACCCATTGCTGTCCCGTGGATAAATTATTGTCCATCAGGACTCCAAATTCTTTCTCCATGGAGCTGCTTGCCAGCAGGATGCCCCTTAATCTGTACTGGTGCCTGGTGTTATACCTCCCCAGAAGCAGGATTCTACACTTGTCCTTATTAAACTTCATGAGGTTCACCTTCACCCAGCTCTCCAGCCTCCCTAGAAATCCTGCCTGTGCCCACACTGCCTGCCCTCTGCAGAATTTCACCAGGAAAATACTTCGCCTCAATACAACATCCAATCTCTCTCTGTTTTCCTTCCACAACCATTTAGCATCATAAATGCACCTCACCTACCAAATGTCAAACTCTCCCCTGGTTTCTTTAGTTCTCCTTTGGGATGGGATGGGATGGGATGGGATGGGAAAACCCACTTTTCAACGAGGGGAGGAGGAATGGCCAGGCTGACCTGCAATCACAGTAACCCAACTACAGCCCTCACCGGGGCTGCTCCAACCTGATTTCCAACCCGTAAATAAAACTTCCCTTTCCCAGCCTCAGAAGAGTCATTTGCTGAGCAACTCGTGACTAACTGCACTTGTTTAGCTTCTCTGGACCTGGATCTGTGTATCCAGGTGTGAAAATATCAGTGCTGGATTATAAACCACTCTGTCAACCCTGTGGGACAGGAGATGCCCCAGAAACTTTAGCTGTGATTCTGTTACTTCCTCAGCAAGTCAAGTCCAGTGTGCAGCAGCTTTTCCATGTCAATTTGTAATCAAGAAGCCACTAACTGAGTTCTGTGCAGTACACAGCTCATCAAGGACTCAAATTTAATAATGGCGTTGATAATGGATTTAAGGGGAAAAAAAAAATATTCCCTTCATGCATAATTTATTTCCTCCACGTATATATATATAGCTGAAAATGTGCTGTGTTAGCTGTGAAAACTGTACATCTAGCAAAGGGAGAGAAAAATCCCCACCCATCCTCCTCATCTGATGGGTCAAAGAGCCATTTCAAATTGTCAGATGCTACCAGCCCTGGTGAAAGTGTTAGACATTTCAGTCTGAGTTCTTTCTCAGGAACTGAGGTCTGATTTCCAAGCCTGGTGCTCCAGGTGCTTGTAGGTCACTGAAGCCCTCGGTGGCACAGCAGCCCCCAGCCCAACCATATGATTAAGGACATCGAGGAATGTGGGCAACCTGCATAGCTGCTGTCTTGCACCATGTGTGTGTTTGAGCAAGACGGGCTGAGAACAACACCAGACTTCTTGGTTCTACATCCAGAGTGCTCAGGATGATGCTGTGCAGATGGATGCTCCAAGAACATGCCCCCACCAAGGGTTACATTGCGTTGCACAGACACATGTGTGGCAATTTCCCAGTGATATCCCATGATAGGACAAGGGGCAATGGGTGCAAGCTGGAATATCAGAGGTTCCATGGAAACAGGAGAAACTTGTTCATGGACAGAGCACTGGAACAGGCTGCTGAGGGACATTGTGGAGTCTCCTCCGGAGACATTCAAACCCTACCTTGCCAATGCAATCCTGTGTAACCTGCTCTAGGTGATCCTGCTCTGGCAGGAAGGTTGGACTAGAGGATCTTTAGAGGTCCCTTCCAACCCCTAACACTCTGTGAGTCTGTGAATTTAATACTGGGGTATATGGGATGGCTGTTAAGAGTTTCACCTGGCAGATGGAGATGGAAGCCACTGTGGGGGAGAGCTGGGGACCAGAAGTTTCACTGCTTGTCTTGCACTGGCTCTTGGTTGCACAAATTAATTTTCTCCTCCCTTCCTTCCTTGCCTGGCAAGATGTTTAGTTCAGTTCTTCTGGGGCTTAGTGACCTCTCTCTGACCTGGTAGCTGGGTCTCTACATGCCCCAGGGAAAAGGGAACCATAAATTTACCTTCACTCACTAAAATAAATTACAAGAAATTAATGTCCCATAATGAGACAATTTGTCATTGCTGATAGGCCTGGTTTTAACTGAGGGTTTTAAAACAGCACCATTAATTTATATGGCTTTGCTATTTAATATTTAAACAGGATGAATCTTGCTATAAAGCCAGTTTGCTTGGAAAGCAGGCAAAGGGTGGGGGAGGGAAGGAGCAGGGGTGCATGCGTGTCTAGGGAGCACAAAACTGCCTCGTGCTTTCAGTTGAAGGAATAGTGGGCTTAGCTCTATAAATTTGGCTGATGAATGCAACTATTCTTGGGAAACAGTCTGAGACCCCTTAAAAGTCAAGGGTGAAAATACATTCCCTAAAAACAGGAGCATCATATCTCCTAGGGCCCTTCCCTACATGCCCAGTGAGGTGCTGACTCCTGCTTTCCACTAATTTCTCCAAGGTCTGACCATCTCCAGGACCACTGACTTCTGGTTAGACCATGAGCAAAACCAGAAAGCAAGAGGGTTCTTCCAGCAGGGAAATGAGAGCTGCCTGGAACACTGACTTTCCTCCCTAACCCTCCTAGAACACTTTGTCCCAAGGTTTGCAGGACTGCTTCAGGCTTTATAGGTGTAGCTGAACAGAGAGGTGCATGGAGCAGAGGATCTCATCTCCTAGTCAAGATCCAGGCTTTTCCCTTCCCTCTGGTGGGAAGGGTGGGTTTAGAGAGACTCACACAACAGGGTTATTATCTGCATACTAGCTCACTTATTTCTGCATTTTTAAGATATCTCTCCATGGTTTTGCTACTTTCTCCACTCTGTTTACTGTCACTCTGCCACACTCTGCACCGTAAGGGGCTGAAATGCCACAGCTGAGGCACTGAACACCGAAGAGCATCCAAATCCTTTGGATGGACCTCCTCCATCTCCTCTTTTCCTGGAGGTAGCATTCATGGCAGGTAACATTCCCGTTGACCTCTGTCCCCTGCTCTCCACGGGGGCTCTTGTGAAGCCCGGGAGCAGTGTGCTGAGGTCACTGGATGAGAATTCCTACAGTCCCGATCCGTGACTTTCATTTGGATCTTGCACTGATACAGAAGCAGCGGGCAATAGCATCTCCTAAAGCAGCATGGTGCCTGCACTGCTTCATCTTCCACGGCAACACAGCCAGCTCCACCGACTGCTCAGCCCATACCTGCCTGGCTTCCAGGCCCTCGGGAGCTACATTTAATTAAACTGCCGTTTATTGAGCTCAACTGACTCCAGTCTCCCAGAGAGATCTTCTTTTTTTTTTTCTTTTTTTTTTTTTTTTGCAAAGCCCGTTGTTACTCGAGAGATCTCTGCTTTTGTTCTTATGAAGGGCACATTTGCCCTGCCAGGATGGCCACCCATTGGGTTCCAAAAGGGAGGGGTTTGATATCAGCCACGTTGTCTGGGAGCCCAGCAGGGACTCAGCAGAGCAGCTCTGCACCAAGCCAAAGGCAAACACCCAAACTGCTGGAGGTCTTAATTCTAATCAGATTTACTTCTTACACTTCATCCTAATTAGAAATCATTTTGGTGGCACATCCTACATTACACTCATAAATTAAATATTTCAATACCCAAAAACGTTTAGCTCAAGTGCCTTCTCAGAATTGCACTGCTTATGAAACAAAGGCAAAGCTACTCCATTAAAACTATTGTTCTCCTAGAAATGTCATTAGACCTCATTTCCTGCAGCGAGTTATCGTGTACAAGGATAATATGAAAATGCCCTGGAGAGTCTGACCAAGAACTTACATAGAGTCATCTTTCTTACAGTGTGGACTTTCTGCTATTGCTTGATTAGAGCAGGATCTCAGGAAGAGCCTTGTGCTGCTGAGGTATCACCCTTATAGCAAAGGCCCAGCAAGAGACCTCCTGCTGTTCCAAGGTGTTTTATCCAAGGACCATCCATACCTGGGATTTCTCCAGATGGGAAGAGATTTTTAGCAAACTATGTTTTACTTTCTCTCCTGATCTTCTAGCTTTCAAACAAGGACATATAGCAACTCCTGCAGTGCTGCAGGCGTTGTGAGAGGACCTGGGCTGGCTCATCTAAATGTCCTATCAAAGTTGGCTAGACCATCCATGAATCACTGAATTCATTTCCCAGGTCACTGAAAGAAAGGGTTTCGGACTACTGCAGTTTATGAACCTGATTTAATTCTGTACTGAGATGAAAGTGAGTCTTTTTTTTGTATAAGCAATAGTGTCAGAGCTTCTGGCCTGGAATTCAAAAGGCCAAGATTTCATTTCAGAGCCTCGTGCTCCTCTGGAGAGGAGAGAAAATATTCACCCTGGACTTCAGAAACCTTCCTCTTAGAAACACGATGTGAAAATATTCTCATCACACATTTCGGTTGGAACAAAGCATTTCATTTCAAGGAAAAAGGAATTGGGTCAAAATATTTTGGCTGGCTCTTCTGCTGAGGCAGATGTGGAGCTGGTTTATTACTGTCCTCAAGGTTTTCTCTAATAGCAGCAGTGATGATCGTGAGACAGGTGCAGTGTTTGAACCCCTTGTTTCACACACCAGAAAGGCTTTGCACACCCATCTAGACATTAAATGGGACATTGCAAAGTTAATCTCAAACACCTTGCTCTTCAGCTGCTTGAACAGGCACTTATTTGGGGGGACATCAGTTTGTTTAACACGGAAGTCAGGTACTTTTAAATTGCAGAGCAAGTAATCTGCCAGCATAAAGTCTGCACATCACATTTAGTGCTCCAGTTAAACTGGATGAAGATCGAAGTGATTTTTATGGCAAAACACATTTAAAATTAAGATCCCTATTCTGAACTGGCTTAATCCACTTGAATTTCCTATGGAGTATTTGGGTGCTCTTTCCCAGAACAAGGGCGTACCCACTGGGAATTAATAGCTACATATGGAATCCTGTTTGCACAGCTTCTTTCAGGTGGTGTTTCGGGCTCATTTTGTCATTCTGTAGATATCTTTAGCAAATAAAATACTTCATGAAACTTAATCAGTCCTTCAGGGCTTCAGTTTTCCTTTTAAGTGTTGGTGGCTAAATTCATACCTGATACGGCTGCATCAGAAACAAAGGCAGTGAGTTCTACTCTGGTTCATATTCACACGATTTTGATGGCATGCACCTAGACAGAGACCTTTGCCATTTTCTCTTCAGATTGCACACCAACTCGATTTCTCTTTGGGGCCAAAGAATCAATGAGCTTAATGGAATAGACATCCCATTTATTTTTATGGGATTTAACACGGTGAAAATCACTGTTTCAGGTAGTAAAATTCCACGTCTGACCAAAACATTTTCTATTGGATTCCAGCATCCTCCATCCCAAAGTGCAGATAAGGCCTGAAGCTTCAGAGACAGGGCAGAATTACTCATAATGTGCTTAGCTGGATGTTCAATGAGCAAAAGCAAATCCATTCCTCTTCCCTTGCAAGTGTTCTTATGTCCTGAAGCATGAGGTTTCATTACCCTTATCATAGTCTTAGTTTGCAGAGCATCAAAGGTTATTAATGGTCATAAAATTACCTATTGCTGTTTCATCTGTAACCACTGTACTTTTTATGGCAAGCTTGTTCCACACTTTGATTACCTGGAGCACTTGCAGAACAATGCTGTAAGCCAGCAAGTTGGATCAGCAGTCATTTTATTCACATTATCTATGTTCACAATATAATATAAGCAATAATCTTTGCCTATTATTCTGACAACACAAAATCCCATTAAGGTCAACGGTTCAAGAACTCATTTGACTTTGATGGAACATGGCCTCATTAAATTAAGGCACAAATGCCACTTGAGGGGCACGCAGAAGATCTCTGGAAATGGGAGCAGAAGGGCTGTATTCCTCTCTCTTTTCATTCCTCACCACTGACAGCAACAGAGACAATGTTTCCATCCTACAAGAAATCTTATTTTGGGGGAGCTTTTCTTCAGTCCTAACCAATGCAGGCTCATATTTGGTGTGACTCTTGTCAAGGATACATGGACAGCAGGTGATGAACCAGCAGGCTGGACAAGGACAAACGTTCCTGCACGTAGGGAAAGGATTACCCCACGGCTGTGTATCAGTTACGGGTTCAGACCCAACACGCACCGATAGCCAAATCAATCCTCTGGAAGGCTCTGGAGAGCAACGAGGAGATGAATCACAGCCGGAACACATTTGTCAAGAACAATCCAATCTCCTCTCGTGCCAGGGTTGTGGGCTTTATGTGTAAGGGAGAAGGATGGGCTCTTGTGGTGCTTTGGATGTCGGCCCACATTGCAAACTCAAAACCAAGGTGGGGACACATGACTGGCTACTTAATGAACCCCAAACACTGTTAAGAACCTATCCAGAGCACAGCTAATCGTCCTCTGAGCTGTTTGCTGTTGAGCAGGGACCCACCTTGGACCTGGCGCTATCTGATGTGTTCATTGATGACTTTGATTAGGAGCTGGAGGGTACTTAGGTTAGGTGTGGAGGAAGCTCCAAATGCTGACATACACGATTAGTTAAGGACAGTGCATTAATAATTGAAATACTATGATAATTTTATACTAGAATAATTGAAACACTATCTCAGGAAGGAAACGTCTCGTTTCTGCTCTGCGGAAGGGGACCAGGCAGTGACAGCGCATTGCATGGAGTCAGCATCAGCAGAAAATATCCTCCAACGTGAGAATTGTAGGAAGATATGAGAGGATTCTTGATTCCTTACGGAGGAACCTGAAGAAGGTCTCGGCTGAAGTTGTGAGTTCATGGATGGACCCAGAGAGGACATAAAATCCTGAGGACAGCAGCAAGAAAATCCAATTTAGAGAGGGACTGGATGATCTGGGGCTGTCTAATTTAGGGAAGACTGACCAAGAGGAACACGATAACCATCTGCAAATACATAAAAGGAAAATGATGAAAGGAGTGAGTCATTGCCCATCAATTTGAGAGACAGGACAAGAAATAATGGGTTCACCTCCATCAAGGAATATTTAGATAAGCATTATGAGAGCCTTTCTAACAGTAATAATGCGACAGCGCTGACACAGGTTGTGCAGCTGATTGATGGCAAAATCTCAGCTTCTAGAGGTTTCCAGCAACGGGTTATACAAATACCTGCTAAGAAGGGTTTCTGCAGAGCAGATCTGATGTTGTAGCTGTGTCTAGAGTAAATGTTTTCAGTCCTGTCACTGCACGGCTGTGCTCATCTATAAAATGTCATTCTCAGTATTAAATATCCATGTAAGATGGATGTTTGTTTGGATTTATATATTCAGATTTGGAAATATATACCTGAATATTAACCTTTCTATTCAACAAAGATATAGAAGCTTATATTCAATGATTTTTGTTTTTTTTAAAAAAAGAATGATGTAATTTACTTGAAATGAGAACATCAGAGTTTTAAATTTCTCTGGAAAACATCACTGAAACTTGTGATGGAAGATTTTATTAAAAAAAAAATTAAAAAATAGAAGGAACACTGCATTTTGTAGTAGGAAATGGATCAGTTTGAAGTGCAGAGTCACCCTAATTCCCAGCAATTAACTCTGAATGGCCTCCAGAGAGTTTTTCTGCTGTAAGGAAGAGAGTTAAAACATTAACTCACTACTCTCTCTGAGTCTCTATTTGTGTCTTATTACTGCCATTAATAAATCCATATCTTTGTGAGGATATCAGTGAAGTGTGAGATCCAGAGGGGGAAGCTCACCCACATCATTGTTGGGGCTGGAAATCCATCCCTACCTTCAGAAATCTTCGCCCCTGGTTTTACAAACAAAGAAAACGAATCCTGTGGAAGGGCAGAGCCGTGTTTAATGGTTACGAGGTGAAATATAGCTCGTACCCAAGGCAAGTGTGAGCTCAAAACACTCCTTCTAAATAACAGGGGATGTGGGAGAATGCAGAGAGGCATGAACTCCAACATGACTCTGTAGAAGGACTGGAAAGAAGGTCAGATCAGGGTTATGATTTCCCCACACACACTCCAGCAAAGAAACAGCTTGCTTTTGCTTGCTAGAGACTCCCTGCAAACATCATTTCATCCCTGCAGCTTGCTCAGGAACTGAAATCCATCACTGGGCTTGGCAAGCCTGGAGGGCAGGGAGGTGAAATGTCTCTGAGGAGGTCACTGGGTAAATTACTGTCAAGCCCAGGGATGGAGCTCACAAGGACGATGCATCTGCTGTACCACTCATGTTGCTGCTCTGGGCTGATATTCAGCATAGTTTATTAATGTCCTGGTTTGAGTGAGAACAGAACTAATTCTGTTCAGTGCTTTTACTGTTCAGCTCAGTTCTTCTACCTCCCTGCACTGTCT
>JANHFX010017979.1:0-45856 GCA_027560015.1 Chloroceryle amazona | reverse complement strand
AAATATTTGCTTGGTTCCGGAAAAAAAAAAAAAAGGTTTCTCTGGTAACTTTTGGGTTTGTTTGGTTTGGGGGTTTTCTGTTTGTTTGGGTTTTTTTACTGAAGCATCTAGAATCACAGGTCACTTGAAAATCTATTTTCTCTTCCTATTATTACTCTTTGAAAACTACACTTTTTACATTTCTAACTACCAAGAGTGACATAACAGAGAGTTTCTAAAAGTGAAATCTTGTCAGCAGATAAATCACTGGTATGCCACTTAAATAGCTTCACTCTCAGCAGGCTAAATTTTCATGCTCTGATAAGATTTTGGTATGATCCTTTAATTATTCTTGCAAAGAACACAAATAATTAAATCGTGAAGCACTCGATTTTCTTGGTATTGTTCCCAATCAAAGGCTATATGACTATATGCAAAACATCAGTATTGCTATTACAATGTAAATAAGGCAGTAAAACCCTATTAAAGGGATAAAAAGTAAATCACAACAGTGTATTAAGTCCGCAAAAAATAAGTGCGGAGCTTCGTCACTCCCTGAAAATAGGGAATAAGAACTGCTTTAAAATGCCCATATAAAGGCTGAAGAAGAAAGCAGCTTTCCTTACGGTTCCTCAAGCCCTCTTCCACAGCACAGTTGGCTTTGAGCGTGTTTGGGGAAAAGGGGTCCAAAATCTTTGTGAATTATTCAAGAAATCTCAAAGTATTACAGAGGATGTGTCCCAGAACACTTTGTCCCTGGCTCAGAGCCTCTGCTCAGCAGCACAGGCTACAGGAAAGCACAGTCTGAAGCCCTATGGTTGGTGCCCTATTTTCTTTGCACAGATCTCCAGCACCCGCTCCCGTTAAGTGCCAGGGTAGGTGCAGAGGAGAAACCTTCTCTGCACTCTTGCCACGTGCTCTCGTTCCATTCTGATCTCTCTGGACACACGGATTAGGCAGAAAAGGCAAACACTCCAGGCCACAGACTGGTTTGTTCCTGCCCACAACTAGGGTGCACACACAGAAAATCCTGGGTTATGAGTGGAACTCAGCACCCACCTGCTGCTCTGATACCGTTGCATCAATTCTGAGCAGATACTATAGTACAGGAACAGTTATAAGAGCTCAGTGTCTCCTCAGAGCCAGCTGCTCTTTCCAGCTACAAACTTACCCAATTTACATGTCGGAGATAAACTCATTTATCTGCTGCCAATACAGCCACAGGAACAGAGAGCTGAGGTTAACAAACCAATATACCCCTAGAACCTATTTCACAGAGCTCCAAGCACTTGACTAGACATAGTCCATGAAACTCTAAAACTGAAGACTGAAAAGCAGGGAGTTACTGGCAATGCAAGTTTACTACAGTCCTTTATGTGCAACCTTAAAATGCACACTTATGCCATTCCTCTCTAATGCCAGTCACAAGACAGGTATATTCCAAAGAGGAGCTCCCTTCCAAACTTGTCCCATCACAATCCCAGAGTTTCACGATAAAGAAAGTGGCACACAGTAAAGATGCCCTAGAAAGCAGCAGAACCCACTAAGTGGAGCATGTTTACACTTCCAGGCTTGCCACTGGCACGGTGGCTGACTCTTAGCAAGATACTGAGCATCCCCCATCCCACACTTCCCTATCTGTAACATAAGCAGAACGATACAAACTTTCTTGGTAAAGTACTGGAGATAAACAGACCAGTAAAAAGGGATATGCTATAAGCAGGTCTCTCTTTTGAGAGACAGGAGTTAAACACCACATACAATCCTCCCTTGTCAGGCGAAAGGCTGAAGAAAACCTCCACACCTTTCAGTTTAAACAAATTTAAACACTCCTAATCCCTGGTTCGCACCTGGAACTATTTATTACCAAGATCTGATCCTGTGATGGGATTAGTTCAGCCTCAGTGTTACAGTAACTCCACTGTGGTTTCACTCTTGTAACAAGGAACACATACTTTTGGAGTTAAATTTCATATTAGATGGCGAGCATTTTTGTACCAGCCCTCATTTTCCTACTCTGCTTCAGAGGATCCCCTTACAGACTTTTGCATGGTTACTTTCTACTGCTGCATTGGGTCAAACTTTCCCCAGGGTACACTTCTAATTCATGGCCTTCTACATTATTATTACCTTTTTGACTGAAATGATTAGACAAAGTTTGAGCCCCTGAAGGCTGTTTCTATTAGGAGGAGAAAAAACACAAAGGCAAGCATCTTTTAGGCATTTCTAGTTTAAAAAAAAAAACAAAACACCTTCAAAGTCACCTAGCTCCATCTTTGCTCCCGTTTCCTCAGATGCAGGAGGTACCCAACAATAAAAAAGTCTATCATCCCTTCTTGGAGCTTTTTCAGCCAGTACTCAGACCTTGTGGCACCATGACAGTGCTTATCTAATTATTTTATTCTTAATTTCACTTTCTTTTCCTCCTTTGAGACTTTTCTTATGGTTTTTCTCCTCCTTTGCCCATTTTTCTTTCTTTTGCCTTTGGCCTTCTCTTCCCTCTAGACCCAGTTTTTACAGAGATTAATTTCATACCCAGTCATACCCTTCTTTCACCTAGTTCAAGCACTTTAATGTCCTCTTGTTTCAGAAGGTGAAATACACCCAGGACTACAGATGGAGGCTGCTATTGTTTGAACTGCTGCTAGCATGATATCACCTGTTGCTTAAAGGAAAGATGTAACACTCACCAAATTCCATGGTATTTCGCCCAAAGATGCACGTCAAGAGCTCACATTTTTGGAACGTTGCGGAGACCCTTCCCATTTGCCCATGTACCTGACTCAGCTGGCTTCAGAGTCTGCGGTCAAATCACCACTTCTGCTAGTCCTACTAGCAGTGCGAGCAAAAGAAACACTCCTGTCCTCCCCCAGCCTCCTCTCCCTGCTGCTTGCAGGACAAACAGCTGCAACAGCTTAAAGAAAATCATGGTAGAGGGTCAGGAATTAGAAGCCAGGAGAGGAGAAAGGTGGGACGGTGCTTTTGGCATTAGTGCCTGCACACCTGCCTTGAAGTGAACATCAAGCCAGCCTCACCCACTGAAATCTCCCTGAGCTTTGTGCAAGCAGAAATGCTGGTATAGTGGATGCCAGGAACTGCCAGTTCTAAGCAGAGAATTAGGAAAGGCCTGGAAAAGCTGTTTATTTTTAAATTATGGCAGTTAATATAGAGTAGCATAAAGGGTCTTAATGTTTTCTACCTGCCATATTTAAGTATCTCTGCAAGTGAATGAGAGAACACAACAGGAACCCCGCTCCTGACGAATTCTACCTCGATCCTGCACTGACACAAGGTGGTTTAGATATTTCATACCCTCAGCAGCAGGAACCCTCCAAAATTTTAAGAATGCAGGAAGCTCCAAAAGACCCCTGTGAAAGAGAAATTCAATTTACTGATTTACAAAGTGACTTGCCCAGGGTTAACAGTGGCAGTTGTGGCCCAACATCCTTGTGGCCATACCTCTATCTCCTAGCCCATCAAGGTCACGGGGCTTTCCTCACAATGGGAGTCCAACTATTCTCTTCAAAGGAGAAAAACTTGCGTGAGTGAGCTGTAAAAAATAGCTAGAGAGAATCAGAGAATGCCCTGCTATTATTCCCTCTTGCAGATGCACGTTTTCAACTAAATCTCCGGCATCAATTCATGAGGCAACAGACATAGCATTCTCTAAACTACTTAAGCAGTTGTGCTATACCTGTAACCCCAATCTATAACACAAATATTAAAGTGGAAAAAGCGTGCATAAAATCTCTAATGCCACATTAATCTTAAAAGGACATTTGGCTAATCTAAAATTCAGCATCATCTTCACTGATGGTTCAGGGAAATAAAAGTGTAATAAATTGCCACGAGGCAAAGTACTAATGATTGAATGAGGCTATGCAATTAAGATGCAACTTTTAAAATCACCTTTGAGGTTAAACATAGAAGAATTATGAGTAAAAGGGCAATTAAATGCCAGACTTTTCAATCTGAGGTCTCCTCATCAAAGATCCAATTACCTAAATTGTTTTTCACTATTTTAGGGGAAGAGCTGGGTGTAACAGTATTTCATCCCTCGCATGAGGAAGTAAAAAATACTCTTTCAAACAAAAGCATTACCAGGCTATCGAAATCTTTACTAAAATAAAAACCCAAACCAACTAATTAAGATCGATCTACTAAGGCTTTCGAGGTTCCTGATTCCTAAATGTTAACATTAGGTTATAAAAGGGAAAAAAGAAGTGTAAAATGGAGCCATCATCATCTTCATATCACAACCACAAGTAATATACATCTTAATGAAACACGAGTTGCATGAGCAGCAGAGTTTATAATCTGTAACTCTGGATAAAATTTTACATGCTGGGTTTAAAAACACTTTCCTTCTGAAACCTGTTAAGATTGACTTCTGAGGATTTGCTTGTGCTCTGACCCTGCGGATCCTTGCATATCTGACTGACTTTAGTGTATGTAATGTCTCTATTGAGTAAAGCCATTCAAATTTAAGGGTAGTGAAGACTGTGAAGCCAATTTAAGATTTCTTCAAGGGAGATATGAAAAAAAATCTAATACTGATTGAAAAACTAAACTAGCTGCAAACTACAGTTGTTACTGAAAATTACAGACATATGCTTCGCACGGTGCTTAAAATAGTAACCTTTTTTCTACTCTTCTTTTCTCTTTCCAAGTGACAATGTGCCAGTGGATTGGTATAAATCAGTATCAGAAGTTGGTATTGTCCATCCAAAGTTTCCAAGGCACGCTAAGATGCAGCAATTTAATAACCTGGATTGCTTTGTGCCTCTGTTTCTAGTGGAAAATCACGGGGAAAAAGGAATACAAGAAAAGCGATTTCTCACCCAAGATCAGTAAGAGTTCTGTTACTGCACTGTGAGATTTAGACTACTATAATTGCATCATATAAACAAATAAAGACCACATGCAATTTTCCCTTGGGCAAAATGAAAAAAAAAAAGAAAAAGAAGAAAAGAAAAAAAAAAAAATGAAGCACATTTTACAGATCCTAGTCACATCACTTACTGCATGCCTGGAAAGCCCTCAGAAAGGTGCATCTCTTCCAAAACAACTAAACAAATTCAAAATTCGCACCAGTTTGTTACAGGAGCTCACAGTTTTTATTTTAAATTAGGAATGTGCTGTTTTGCTCTAAGTTAAAATAGCCATGCACAACCCTCCTTGAAAAAAAAAATCACACTGGAAAATGTTCCCTTAAGACACGCAAGACAAAACTGATTCTCCTCCTGACTGAAGTTAAACCAAAGTATTTGGTTTAATTGAAAACTTACCTCCAGAGTGGATAAAAGAAGAGTTTAGGGAGATGGGAGAAAAAGCAGTGTATTAAAATGTGGTGCCTTTTGCCTTGTGCAAAACGTGCATCTCTATCTTCTCTCCACTGACACCATCAATCTTGCAACTGGGCTGTACAAGTTTCATTGTGCATCGGTTTAAACAAGTCATGTTATTTAATGCTGCCAGTAAAAAAAAACAAAACCAAACCCCCCCCGAATTTTCCAGAACACTTACAAGCCTCCTTACAGAGCTGGTTACAATGGCTTAACATTTCTGAAATGAAATACATAGGCAGCTTCCCTGACACATGGGAAAAGAGTGCAAATCACTCGAGTATTCAGCATCCTAAAACACAAGCCACTGGTATAAAAGCTGAAAATGTGCACAGCAGCTTTCTGTAAACATGCGTTTACAGCCTGATTGAAGTTTATGAATGAAGGCTCATTAAAAGTTGAAATTATTGCTGAACATATCGAGTATATGTATGGAATATACGGGATGTATACGTGGCATCATGTTAGCATTAAACTAAAACTGGAATCAGCTGCATTTCTATTTGCTGGACGAGCTTCTCTGCGTCCAGCTGTAATTTTAAAAAAATTCCTCCCGCTTCTAAAACAACCTTCTGCTAATTTTCCTCAATTTTCTGCTCCACTAACTTAAAAGTCATTTCCTTAAGAAAACAGCTGACAGACAACCTGAGTGACTGATTATATTGTGCCATCACTTTGTTTTTTCTCTGAGGCCTCGGTTTAAGAGGATGGATGTTAGTGTAAATGACAGCAAGGGGAGCTTCGCGTAGGATTTCACTTCTGTTCAAAGACAAGCTAACGCAGCCTCGCCGAGGTGCAATCAACTTGACAAATGGATGCTGCGCAGCCCTGTGCCTCCCACTGAAACCCGAGAGTCTGATTTACACAATATTCCCCCTGTAAACGGAGGGAAGCCCGAATTCCAATCAGACTTAACGCTGCTCGGCTGTATAATGGGTTGATCTGATAATTCCTCCCGTCTAATGAAATCTGATAATAGTGGGAAAAAATACATCAGAGAGAATGGAATACATTAATGAACTTGTAAAAATACACTTAAGTCTTAACAGATTTAATAAACACAAGAAGGATGGCTCAAACCGGGAGTCTTCAAATGCGGTCAGCAGTTCTTGGGTTTAACAATGAAGCTGACTGAAAATACAGAGTTTCTACTTACAATTGACTACATTCACCACACCTTTCTACAGATGGCCAGGAAAAGGAGGGAAAAAAAAAAAAAGGCATTTAAATATCAAAGCCAGCTTTGTAATATGTTTACATGGCTTGCCTTGTTCTGTTTCCCCTTCAAAATAAACTAGTTCTATGATACAAACTGTTTTCTCAGGGAAATCTGAGTCAGATAGAAATGTTTTCCTACCCAAGAAACAGCGTTTCATTTACTAACTGGAAAAAATAGGAAACATTTGCTTTTAGATTTTTAAGCCTTTTTTTGGAATTGAAAAACAAAGAAAATTTTGTTTCAAAATGCTTCTCACACAAGTTCAACAGCTGGCACAAAAATTAACTGAATGTTTACACTGGAAAAATGTCACGGAAATGTCTATTAAAATCAGTACTTTTTTGTGTATCATAATGAACCACTCAAATTGTCATTGCCCTCTGCAAATAAACATTTTGCCTTAGCAGCTACAGTCGTGACCAGAAGCTGTTCTCACACATATACGGGTTGAGACATGCGGGACTTTCAGGGTTTTATTTACTTTGCTGTTGTCACAAATAAAAGAAAAAAAAAAAAGAAGAAGAAGAAAAAAAAAAAACTTATGCAAACATTTCATGCTGAAGTGAATGGATTTCAACAGCTGCTGATTTGGTGACATCGAGAACCCCAGTGGAGATGTCCTGCTGAATTAACGTCTTGGAAATGTTAAAAAGAAACTTCAAACAGCCCTTGTTTAGCAGGCGGTCAAGGCTCGCTCTCGGTGGGAATCATGTGAAGACCAGCAGAGCAGTCACTCAGTCATGAATCAGACTTGTCAATAGTTGCCTATTTTCTCAACAGGTGTCTGCATCGCACACCGTCATTCTTCCCCCCGTAGGCTTCTGTTTAACACACAGGACTATCACCCAGGACACTGGGTTTGCTCCTACGAGGCACGTTAATAACCAGCTCCCTCCTACATCCCGCGCGGAACTTCACACTCGGGACAAGCGCATCTCTCTTGCCTACGTGAGCTAGCAGGGAAAGTATGAGAACTGTAACACAGGAGCGAGGAAGCGTTTAATCCTTTGTTATTGCTGCAGATAAGCGCGGCAAACACCAAACGATCATCCGCTGCTTTGTCAGGTCGTTATGAAATGCTATTAGGTGAAGCGCTCTCTGTGCGTTACTGCGCGGTAATCAGCTGGTACTCAGATAAAAGTCATCGCTGACATCAAAGATCTGACTGGAAATGAAAGGGTAAGGAAAGGCTTCATATGAACTGAGTGAAAAATAAAAAGTTTACATTAAAAAGCCAGGAAGCCATTTTCAAAAAAATATACATATATTTTTTAATACCTAACTTTCAATCGTGAGTTTTTACATCTTTGGGGTGGGGTAATTAAATTAATTTTGTTACATTTTTAAATCCTTGTTTCTTTCATATGACTCCTACCTAACTACAAAAGTATTTTAAGTCCTATGAGTCACAGCTGTCAGGATCCTGAAGAAATAAAAGTATTCACAGAAAATTTTAAATTACACACAGTTTTTACCCTATTAAAATGTGTTTATCTCCATGCTTACAGCCATGCTCTTTGAGCCACATCAGTACTAAGAGACACAGCAGAAAGCTTGAGAGAACTTTTTCTGGGTTTTTCTGTCAAAAAGCAATAAACTAGTAAATGTTCTGCAACACCTACTAAGCTTGCACAAATTCTATCACTTATGATGTGAATTAGAACCAACTTTGTATCACCAAACTACTCTGGGCTTGCTGTTATTACCTTTGTTTTCCAGTTTTATGTATTTTACACAAAATATGGATAATCTGAAGTAAGCTTTTGGATTCTCTGGCCAGTTTCTTCCTGTATCAGTGGAAGATGTATGTTTGGAAACCAGTGGTGGGTTAGTAGTGGGGTGCTTCACTTTCTTATAGTAACAGCTCCTGCAGGAACTGCAGCTTCTGCATGACTCACAAAAACAGGACATTTACCAAAAAATTATCAGCCTTTGAGATCGTAAACCCACTCATATTAAAAAAAAAAAAAAAGCCTAAGGAAGGTAAACTCTCCAAATTTAATAATTTCCAAATACCTCTGAAACTCATGTCAAATGAAGTTCACCAGTAAAACCAGTGCAGTTTGATCATTCCAGCTGCATGTCAAAATTCTTACACATTGTTGGCTAACATGAAAGTGCAGCACCAGTTCCTGTCTCCCTCAATTTAAAAACTTTTGATATACTACCTCTGAGCACGGTGGTTTAAATACTATCTCTAACATCAGTAAACTGCATGTACCACCTGCACCGTGACTTGAATTACTGAAACACAACACTACACAATTAAAGAGATCATCTCCAATTTCAGCAGAAAAAAAAACAAAACCATAAAAACACTGTACTGAAGAAATTTATATCAAAAGAAAAATCTTTTCAATCTATTTCAAATGGGAAATATAATTTGATTGTGTATAGGATGTATACGCAGGTTGTTAAGTTATACAGGATACGCCAGAGTGACAAGTTGTTTTAAGTATGTTCAGAGATGCACATAGTCTGGGCCAGCTCTTGAAAATATTATGCAAGTGAGTGACTTTATGCCCAAGTAATCCCTGTGAATTAACGTTAACTACTCGCATCAGTGCTTTGTAATTTGACATGTGAATTGTTGTGTTTTCTGTAAGACTGAACATAAAAAATATACATTACTTCCTACGTTGGACAGACAGCACGTCAGTATCTTTGTTCTGCTCTGAGGTAGTTTGTAAGAATCTTGTTCCTACTTGTAGCCTTAATTTTATTTTATTTAATGCCTTCTAAGTGCTTTGTAAAAGACTGGATGAATCAACCGGCTTCAACAGACGGATGCACAGATGTATGCTCCTGCCTGTGCATTTGTAGACAGAAGACTTGGGCTTTTTTAAATTTTCTCTGTTATTTCTGCAAGGACACTACACAGAGAACGTGCCCAATGATCATTCAGAGAACACAAATACATCTTCAGCAAATGCCACCTTCCATGGTATTTACTTAGGAAACTTGCTGAGCACTGATTGATTGATTCTGAATGGGAGCCCAGCCTCGTACAAACCACATTCACCAAAAACATCCTAATCACAGCAGCGTATTAATGCTTTGAACTTCACTGCCAGTACTCAATGAATGCAACTTGTGAAACAGTGAAATGTAGGGGAAAACCGAATTTGTTTTCTATACGTAAAGGCCTACTTTCAACACATAATGTATTCTTGCTGCTTTCTCCCCAGCAAAGAGCAAAAACTGATAAAAAAACAGCTATTTTGGAGCAAATCCCTAATGCTGCCACGGTGGACCTGCAGTTCCTACAATGAGAGAGCTGTGCAGTGAGATGTCTTGAAAGTAACAATGGTAAAAACAAGGTCTTGCAAGAGGTAGAGGAAGATCAGGCAAGAAGAAAGGCACACAACCTCTCTCAGAGTACGATAGGGTAAGAGCGATATCGAGCCTTTTCTTTCTTCTGACAAACAAGGAACATAATGGAAACCATCTGCAGACTCTGAAACACATTGTCTTCAGCGAGTTCCCAGTGCAATGCACCACACTGGTGTGCTCTCACTGTTCATTTCAAGACTTAAAATGACTTTCCCGAATTCTTTGTGTAATAGAAACCAAAGCCCATCACCTGGTTATACCACTCTTAGTTGGCAACTTGGCTTCCTTACTTTCTAATTTCTACTTGAAAAGCAGAATGTGAACAGGAATGCAGAAGTATGTAACGTATGCCCTAGAGTCTTGTTCCGTCTGGTAAAGACTATCCCTGTCAGAACTGCGCTCCTGCCCGAACCATCAAATGCCAGTCTTTGATGCTCTGGGCTGCTTCTCTCTCAATGGCGAAATGATCTGTGATCTGGAATGAGGTTTTAGAAGGGAGAGAAGTAAGAGCTGTTACCCAAATGGAGAAGTAGGAGACACTGGCTCTTCAAGGCACAACCCAGCACAGCCATCTGTTCTCAGAACAAGGGCTGTGAATTCCTGGGAGTCCAGTAATGAGCCTTTCCTTTTCTCTACTTCCCTCCACCTCTTTTTTCTAAAACCAGGAACAAAGTTTTTCCCTTCAGTCACTTTTGGCCAGCAGATTGGGCATGCAAGTACCAGCTACAAAGGAAATAGAGTGCAAAGAAGTTCAAAATAAGAATTATTTATTCTCCTGTGAGAACTGTGACATGGCTGGAACCCGCAGCTTTCATACGGTTTGGACATTAAAGTCTAACCATAAAAACATCAGTTCTTAGCATGACTGTGTTCAGAGATGCCGTGTTTTACTCTCATGCCCTTAGAAAAGATCCCAGCCAAAGCAAAGGTGGGATACTAAACCCAGGCAATGTAGCTCCATTTGGTGCTTCACTCCATTCATGTCAGCTGAATGTGCATTTCTGACTGGGCGTTTGCACAGACCAGCCATGGGGTAACCTCATGGGATGACTTATATACACCGCTGTGAAAATACTTACAGGATCTGGACATTTGGTCAGAATTTCTTAATGAACTAGTGGTATGGATACTCATTTGGTATCGTTATAAACTGACTGGGTAAAGATCCTGCAAAAGAAAATGCAGGAATCTGTTTAAAAGATGCGGGTGCTTTTTGTTTCTGACTGCTACTGTAGCTTAAGGTATCTCAAATCACAACTAGAGGGTGTATTTGAAATGCAGCCTTTAAATTTCTCTCAAGGCTTTAATTTGTACTTTAGACCCTGGATCAGTTCATATTTTTGGAGCTTCATGATTAACCTTTAGCTTTACTAAGACTCTTCAGATACCACGAGTGCTGCTATTCTGTTCCAGACAGCACCATCCTTAGGCTGCTGATGGAACACATCCTGCCTAAACATCTCAGCATGGGATAACCTTTGAAGCAACTTCTGGCAGCCTGTTACATCAAACTGTTTCATACCTTCTCATGCTTTCTTTCATTAAAGAAGTCTTTCAAGCAAATAGAACATAGATTTCTCTTTTTTTTTAATCTTAACTTTAAAATGCTACACTTTTTTATTTAATCCAAACAATCTTTGGTACCTTTTAATCACTTAGGTTTTTTTGCCTAAAGTTGGTTTATTGAAAATAGCCCCTTCACTCACGATTGCTTTTCTCACTCTTTACTCATGATCAGAAACAAGATGTTCCTTAAGATATTTCATCATTTCATCAAATTCTATACCTCCTATTTTTCAACACCCTTTGAGAACCTCCTTTGCTGCTAGAAATGTATTCACAAACTTCTCTCAAGTTGCTTTCACAGAGCAACTCCAATGGTATTAAAGGTGTCAGCTTTTACTTTATTTTTTCACATTCCATTACATCTCTGTGAAAACTTCTCTTAAAGACCAAAACTGAGAGTCCAAAGTGCAAAGTTTCGTAAAAACTCCAAATACTGCTCTTTACAGGATATTGGCCTCCTATAACTTAGCCCTCAGGAAGGCTTTGACCCGAAGAGACGTAAAGCCATCAGAAATAGGAAGGATGCAGCCAGAATCTGTACTTTTCAGTACACTATACACGCTTCTTTTACTCCAATTAAAAGTCACAGCAAAGCTGTCTTGGAGAAAAGAGGGTGAATTTTCACTCTTTCCATTTGTCTCGGATGCTACCTTCTCTAAATACAATAAGATTCATTTAAAAGTAAAACTTTCCCTTTTAAAAGAAAATAAATATTGTCCCAAACACCATTTCCTTACACTCTATTAAACACAGACAGGGATGGCTAGAGGCTACAGATCTTTAGGTTCTCCACTGATGCATAAACTAAACAAAAAAGACAACCTTACTTGTTTCAGAAAGCTTTATTAGAATAGGAATCTTTGAAGACAAACACAAAAGATTCTAATATGTTTAGATTTTATAATGTAAACAACTAATTTAATGCATCACTAGCAATATACAATGGTCGCCATCTTGCAACATGAATGCAAGGAAGAAACTGATGTAATCTGTGAGATATTTCAAAATAATTAATTAGAGAATAATAAAAAAAGAACTTTTATTGTGTAAACTCTCCCTGTTTGCCTTTTTTAAAAGGATCAGAAAAACTATAGCAGTTGAACCTTTGCTAAATGAAGGTAACAAGCAATCTTTTGAACTGGCCTCTAAATTAAGAACATGTAATTGCCAGAGAAAGGGTATTTGATCAAACGAGGTTGAAGTGTTTCTCATCGGAGCAGTTCCACAAAACTGCACAAAATCCAGTTTATGTAAATAAGGGCCAAAAGACTTGCAAATTTCTGCAAATTTTCTCAGAGCAGGTTGACTTGTCTAAACTGCGTGCTTGCCAGCATGGCAGACTAATTTTTGTTGTTGTTCTGTAAGGGCAAACGGGGCTTTAAGCGATTTTGGGTTTGATGCCAATGCTCGATGCCTCCCTTTCATGTCCTTAACTCCCTCTCAAGCACCTATCCTCTTGCTTAATTATTTTGCAGCTTTGAAAATTACAGCAAGAATTCCTTTCCAAATTTTTTCTTTGCTATTATTTTCCTCACAAGCATGGACTCGATGATCTTGAGAGGTCCCTTCCCACCCCTAACATTCTATGGACAGATAGATGATGACAAAGGAAAGGGTTCTAGACACTGATCCCTGTTTACTTTTTATTTTGCTTGAAAGAATTACCTTGTTTTCTGGCACACTCCAGAATGAAGCCTCAGGTTCTACAGTACTATCTGCACTGATGAAGTGAGGCACCCCAGGAAGCCCAGCTCACATGAACAGAGCTTGATGTACACCCAGCTGTCCCTGTGTTATTGTACCGCTTCACATAAATGACAAGGGGATATTGAATCAGACACAGCAACATAAAAATCTTCTCAATTCATAACTTCATACAGCATGCTGTGCTAGAAAAAATACACCCCAATTATTCAAAACAATATTAGAGGACAAAATATTTAGGGAGTAGTCTGAAATCCAACTGACTCACTGAACAGCCCACTGTTTTGAAGTAGTGGCTAAGCAGGATTTCTATGATCTCAGAAACAAGCTCAAATCTTTATGTTACTGGCATAAGCCTTGTAGCCAGTATCAGAAAAAAAGTGTGTTTTTTCTGTAAATAGCTGTGCCTTGGTGGGTGCAGGGGGCTGGTCAGAGCCCCATTGCTATCGGCACGCAGAAAATTGTTCCTCTGTCACTTGCTTTAATTTCTGAAGGTGCCGATCTAAAAGATTCAGAAGGAATAAACACATGCCAAGATGTCCTTTATGTCGTGGAAGTATGTTTTAAAAAGCCTGAAGCAAATGTAAAGCTTTTCTGGACAGACAGCTGAAGAGCTCTAATGCTGAGGAAGGGAAGCTCTCGTTTTGTCTGCAGGTTCTACTTAGAAGAATTGCACAAGGGAGGAAAAAGATGACTTTCTAGGGACTGCTGGGGACTAGTGACTCCAGCTGAAGATGTCTTACTACCTTAAATTGCCTCTGGAGCCTGACCTAGCAGTCCCTGCTTGGGGTCCATGTGGCAGGTTCCAACCATGAGGAGCACATGACTTTTGGAGGTTTGAACAATGCCGCCACCAGCTGGATAGCTACCGCTGCCAGGGCTGGGGTTGACTGTACAGCAAGATGAGCATATTCTTCCTGAAATACAGAGAAATGTGTGTGTGTGTGTGTGTGTGTGTGTACACACACACTTGGGAAAAGCAGTTTTGTATTGGCTAAATCTGGTCCCAGGCTTGGGAGAAGTATTCTGCAATGGCATCTGTAAATAAGTGTGGAAACTGTGAAGTTACCTGTTATAGTTTGCTTAGCTTTGGCCATCTGTGGTGAAAAACAAAGGGCAAGATTCACCTGATGGTTGATACTGGACTGTGGAAAATCATAGCTTAAGGCTCTTTGATTTCCAGAGGATCTGAAACCTTCCTTTCACCTTTCAGAACAGCACCTTAACTGCCATCTTCTGGGGTCTTAGAAAACAGGAATTCTTCCCCCCAAACCCTTCTGCTCATGCAGCTCTACTCAGCACACAATTTAGTGAGTCAAAGATGACGACTATTCTGTGACTATGGCTTTGTGTTCCCGTGGCTGCCCAGCAGTGCTGCTCTGTAGCATGAGGAGGCATCCTCCTCCAGAGGATTCAGGCTCCTGCAGGGACAGGCATGGAATAACATTTACATCTTCTGCACCTCGAGTGAGTTCATGAACCTCTGGGTTTGCAGGTAAAATAATTCATCATCTCATAGGTGTTTTCAGTTTTGTGAATCTCACTTTCCTAGTTTCACTACAAATGCTCAAGTACAATTTTTTTATTTTTTTTTTTCCTGCTAGAAGCATTTTTTTTTCTTTATTTTGGACCAGTTTGAACTGTTTTCTGAGGGCATGAAGGATGAGAGGGGAGATTTTAGACTGTAAAATCAATTATTTGTACAGCCGTAAGGATCTGTGGAAAACTATGTCTCACGGTCTCTCTAATGATGGGAAAGAGAAAGAATGAAGAACTACGTATTAAATTTGAAGTTTAACTTAAGAGTTCACTGTTTTGGTTTTGCTTGATACCTCCATTTTAGTGTTTATTATCTCAAGTCCTGGATCCTTGGGAGAGTGAATTACTTGGAAGCAGTCTTACATTTAGCATGTGCGAAGGATCTTGCTGGAATGAAGCATTAGTATTGGAACACGGATGGGTCTGTAAGGGTCTGAAATGGAGGACACGAGTACATCCAGAGCTCCAGGGGATGCAGGAACTCCTGTATGAAGAGAGGATATTGCACATTTCATGCTTTGAAGAGAAGGTTGGTTGGTGACTCCTTCCTATCTCACGGTGGGATGTTCTAACTCGAGCTGAGAAACCCAGCGTGACTATGAAAACCTGTATGAGAAATGAGTCTGGGAGATGAGAGAAGCTTGGATGCTGTGTTAAATGAGTTACAGGAAGGAATACAACCACCTTTTTCCCTGGAGATGTCCAACACTTCCCATCAGAGCATCCATGGCAATAAGTAAAAAAGGAAAGTGAAATCATTTTCTCAAGTAAACCATGAGTGATCAACTAGGGCAAGTCTTTTGCAGTTTCTTGATAGAATATTAAAAAAACCATCAGAGGAAGACAGTAGGATGTTGTTGCACCACATGCATGTCCAAGAACTGAGTTTCAACTTTGTGCTCCACAACTTCCTTGTGCTCAGCAGAAATCCAGACCTTTGATGTACCAATCCAAGTTACAGGTAGCAGAGCTACAAGAGTAACTTTTGATTGAACTTGAACTTTAACAGGAACTTGCCACAATCTGCACCGAGCATGCACCCATGACTACTGTTATACTCTGCCCATTACTTGACAAAACTATTCCTTTATTCCTCCGGTAATCTTATCTCTCTCCAGAATAGAATCATAGACTCATAGAATGGCAGAACAGGTTGGAAGGGACCTCTGGAGACCATCGAGTCCAACCCCCCCTGCCAGAGCAGGGTCACCCAGGGCAGCCCACACAGGAACAGATCCAGGTGGGGCTGGAAAGTCTCCAAAGCAGGAGACTCCACAACCTCCCTGGGCAGCCTGGTCCAGTTCTGTCACCCTCATAGTGAAGAAGTTTCTCCTCATGTTGAGAATAGATACGAGTTTGCCTGCAGCAAACCTAGAAAAGTGCTTCAGCATTAAAAACATGGGCTTCAGCTAAGTACAGATGAGTGTGTAAGTTACGTAGACACAACAAGATGACAGGAGTTTGCTGTGAGAAAGCGATGCTGGAAGACAGTCCAAGTTTACAGAAGTGCTTAGACTAGCCCACCACCAGGGCTGGTTATGTTGTAGAGACCTACCTCAAAAAGAAGGTAAAGTTGTTTAAACTCTGAGCAGATAGACAGAGAAAAATTGTACCAATGAGATGAAACTAAAATGGTGCCAGGGAGGAGCACGCAGTTTTTTATTTCCCAGCACACAAACTCAGCTATTTCCCTGTAATTACCTATAAAACCCAATGTCCATTTCCCTTGAAGTCTATTGTCAGAATACTCATTATGAGATCCTGGCTTCTTGAAATAAACCTCTGAAATAAAGGGGTGTAGGATGCAAGATTTAGTTTCTAACTGCACTACGTAGATCCAGAGGTCGCACAACGGATCCGCAAACAAAATACTATGAAACTGAACTTGTAATAGGTGAATGTTTAATGCCAGCCATATGATGCTATTTCAGGAGAAGTGGAAAAATGAGGTGGCCAGCAATTCTGGCAAAAGCACGTTCTTCAGAGGCAGCATGTGAAAATCATTATTTTGTCTTGTAGAACGGCTAAGGAAATTTATTTTGAAATGGCAATTATATAATCAGTGTGTTAAGCAACTTGATTGAATGACAAGTGATCAAAGGCTGTATCGAGAGCAAGCCATAGCATTATTTGGATTAATGTGTGGACAACGCCACCAAATAACTCTGGCATAACAGAGTGGACAACAAAGTTTAGTGCACGTTTTGCCATTATCTTTCTTTGGAGGTGCCTACAAAATAGGCAGCTGGGTTTTGACTGTTAGGCTGAATTCATATGGTTTGAATGGCTTTACCAGTCCCAGAAATTAAAATTAACATAGCTATTAAAGTGAAAATGCTGCCTATTAAGAGTCAGGATGAAAAACCCAGAGCCTTGTTAGTCTCAACTGCAAGAGAAGCTGCTGGGGGGGAGTGGGGTGGGGTGTCTCTTTCCACTTAATTTTTGCCTCCATCTCTTGTCACCAACTTTTGTCTAGTAGGTGTATGTCTACAGAACTTTTAACTGTTGAGTAGGAGAAGAAGAACGTACCTCTGTTGTCTTCCCTCTGCTTTTTCCTGCCAGGGAAAAACTGTTAGATTTCTTGATACTGCAAATGTGTTGAATCTCCTGCTGCAGTGTGACAAGGCAGAAAACTGACACTCTTAGCTGTTCCAAACTTCTCCAATACCTTTCCCTTTTCAGCTTCTTCCCTAGCAGCCACAGCAGCAAGAAAATTCACCGTCTCTACATTTCACCATCAGGCAGCTGAGCCTAAAGTAACAACAGCAAAACAAACCAAACCAGAAACAGATTGCAAACTAAGGATAGCAAACAGCTGGCCTGGGGTCCATGGAAGGTTGGCTCATTGCATGTTGTTAATGCTTTTCTTTTCACTTCCACATGCTACACTGCACTGAAAGCCTACTCAGATATTTTATTGCAAGCCACAAAGGGTGCAGTTCCAAAGCAGCTGAACTTCTCTAGGTCAGGGCTGCTACGATCCTGCTCTTCCTACCTCCTTCTGGGCATATTCCTATTCTCTTCTTTATGCCAGATGATGCCACTGCACACTGAACAGTTTTAAGGGACCAACAGCTCTCCTAGAAAATCACTTTTCTGTACAGTTAATTTTTGCCTCCTCTTCAAGTGACATTTTACAAGGTAGGTAAGATGATCTAATAGCTTGCTGCTGTGGAAGGGGATGGCTCCCCCTCCCCTTCTCCTTGGCTGGGCAGTCCTGATGACTCCCTTATTTCAGCTCTGGTACTCCTCTAAGGATCAGTTCAACTCAGCGAGCTAAAAACTTGAGTTAGTTTCTGCCAGCTCAGTGGTTTAGGAAGCAGACAGGATCGATATGAAGTCGATGGAAAGGAACAACCAAGGTAGTGTCTTCCACCTTGGAGATACTCAAAAGCTGCCTGGACACAGGCCTGGACATCTTGTTCTAGGTGGCCCTGCTTGAGGAGGGGCGTTGGAGTAGATGACTTCCAGATGTTTCTTCTCACCTCAACTGTTCTATGATTCTGTGCACCTCACCACTCTTGTGAAATCTCACAATAGCTGTCACCAGGAGGAGGAAACAGTCCCCAAAACATACGTGGTCTTTGTCATCATTTACATACTAAGCATGTGAGATACCCAGAGACTGGAACAGTAGTATTGCATTTCCTGCTGACACGGACCATATAAACAAACACGGATACACAGAGCACTGAAAAAATCCTGTTCTGCACCTTCAGCAAGAGGCAGTCACATTGGAAAGCTACTCAGGAAGCCCTGAATGAGAGCACTGGAAGTCTGGCAGGTGGGTAGCCGTGCCTTGGTTTACCTTCTGTTCCCATTTGGCAGTTAATAAGTATCTCGCTTTCTGAAAATGAAAGATTACACACCCTCAACAAATGCAAATGTTTGATCTTGGGTGCATTGAGGAAAACTTCGGCAGCTGCCAGGGAAAAGCAAATGTTCTGCCATGTACATCCAGACCGAGATAATGCAAAACAGAAGAGGAAGAATACGGAGAGAACGTACCAGCGCTTCCACGTGCAGTTGTGGGGAGCACAGCAGATGAGAAGAAAGTACCACAGATCAGACAACCACCCAGTGAGCCTGACTAAAACCTGATGGGATGACTCCTGACTGCAATGTCAGCCCAAGAGGTGCAACTTTTCCAACACGAGAGAAGAGTTAAGCATGGTGCTAGATACCAAACACAGTTTACATTTATGTCGCCCATGAACTGTCTCTTTTGGAGGACCAGGCACTCAGCTGTGGCCATGCCTGAACCACCCTGGACGTTACGGAGCTGTCAAGGAGAAGGCAGCAGCCAGACAGACTACACCAGTGTGATGAGGAGATGTAGTTGCACGAGATGATTTTACAAGATCAGTTAGGAGTCCTGATGTTGAAGGAGCTGCCATGGAATTGCCAAGCTTTGGGAAAACTGCTAGAAGATGTCTACTGAGTCAAACTGAAGTTTTCTCATTTTATTGAAGAAGCCATCCCCCCAAAAAATGAGAACTGTGTTTACAGTAAGTCAAGTAGGAATAAGCTGACAACCAAAGCACATAATGTCAGCCAAGAGTGGTTTCTGAAACCGCTGAGCACAGCATCTCCCCTCCAGTACAGTCACTGCCTGTTGGACTCTCCTATCAACTCTATCTCATTAGTAGCTCTTCCACTTTTACAATTTCAGCCTCTGTTTATTCACTTTCCAGTTATTTTTCTACTTGAAAATAAAATTTGATAATAATGGCAGATTATATTTAAGATTACACAATTGTTTTCTGTCCTAAAAAATCACAAGTATTCTATTTTACACGTTATAAAGTGCAGAAGAGTTCTAAGGGCATGGTCTAATATACAACACAAATATAATCAGAGAATCATGGAATGCCCTGGGCTGGAAGGGACATCTAAAAGTCACCTAGTCCAACCCCTGCAGTGAGAAGGGACATCCTCAACTACAGCTGGTTGCCCAGAGCCACATCGAGCCTCACCTTGAATGCCTCCAGGGATGGGGCCTCAACCACCTCCCTGGGCGCCCTGTTCCAGTGCTCCACCACCCTCAGAGTAAAGAACGTCTTCCTAACGTCCAATCTAAATCTACACTGCTCTAACTTAAAACCATCGCTCCTCATCCTATTGTTACATGTAGCCCACAATGGATGAGATTAAGAAAGCAAGGACTGAAAATATAAAAGACATTAAACCATCATTGTCATCACTTTAACAACACATCTCACTGGGACTATTGGCTGAAGTACACAAGCTAAACTCAGTGATGAATAAACGGGCAGCTCCAAAACCCACGCGTATGTTCAAACCCCCAAAATCATCGAAAAGGACGAAAGTAATGAGACTAACAAAATGTGCCAGTCTTTGATCCGCATCCTGGAATTTAAGTAGAGAACTGGTCACCCTTCAATGAACATCAAATTACTGCTTAAAAACTCAGTTGTAGAGGCAGAGTGCTCCATGACAAGCATTCAAAACTCTTCAAAACAGGCCCAGTCTGTTCTTCATCACCACTAGCACTGCCTTTAAAATGTTTTTATTAAAAAATGAATGGTCATACATTCTATTTGCCTGCTGTTCAGCAAGTCTTAAGAATGCACCCAAGATGTTTTTGCCAGGGTTTTCATCACAGCTCTGACAACCATAGGGGTATAACAGCCTTGAATCTACAGTCACTTAGAGATGAAGTATTTGGAAAAAGAGCAATTATTTGAAAGCTACTGAAGATGGTAGCATTGCAAGTTTCCAAAATATACATGTAAACATGGAAGTTGAGTTTGACACTCACTTGTCCAATTGAACCTAGCTACCATTACAGTTATATGATACCATATATAGTCACCATACATAGCTATTGTATAAATAGGTGCATTATATGTGGATCAAAAGCTGGACTTGAGACAGCAACGTGCACTCAAAGCCTAGAGAAGGCCAACCATAGCCTGGGATGCATCTAAAGAAGCTTGGCCACAGGTAGAGAGAGGTGATTCTACCTCTCTACTCTGCTCTGGTGAGACCCCACCTGGAGTACTGTGTCCAGGCCTGGAGCCCTCAGCATAAGAAAGACATGGACCTGATGGAGCAAGTCCAGAGGAGGGACACAAAAGTTATCAGAGGGCTGGAGCACATCTCCCATGTGAAAGGCTGAGAGAGTTGGGGTTGTTCAGCCTGGAGAAGAGAAGGCTCCAGGGAGACCTTGTGGCCTTTCACTTCAAGGGGGCCTACAAGAGAAACAGGGATGGTCATTTTAGCAGGGCCTGTTGCAACAGGACAAGGGGTGATGGTTTGAAACTGAAAGAGAGCAGATTTAGATTAGATATGAGGAAGACATTTTTCACACTGAGGTTGGTGGAACACTGGAACAGGTTTCCTGGAGAGGTGGCAGATGCTTCATCAAGGTCAGGTTGGAGAGGGCTCTGAGCAACCCAATCTTTTTAAAGATGTCCCTGCCCATTGAAAGGGAGCTGGACTAGATGACCTTTAAAGGTCCCTTCCCAGCCAAACCATTGTATGGATCCATTCTATATGGTTCTACAATTCTGTGATTCTATGATGGCGAGTCCAACCATTTCTGTTTTAAGTGAAGTACATCTCTAACTAATTAATGGTATGGACTGGAATTCTTTAGGGGAAACAGGAATCTCCATTTCCTTCAATGGTTTGCTCTGATTGCATTACATCTTCTAACTGCAAGTTCTTGGTATGTCTGCGCTCAAGTGCTCTTCAGGTAACCCTGTTTGCTAAAGCTGAAAGACATTTCTTTCTCTTGGTAACAAGCAGTAATTCAGTGTTCAATATTTTGAGTAGCTAAGCAGACAGAACTCTCCAAGACTTTCAGACTAAGCACTACAGAGGTCTTTATTCATCTTGGTGGGTTTTTTGAGCACCCTCCTCCACTCAGTTTGAATTTCCTCTATTTATTCCACTTCAGACATGGCCTTTCGACATTTAGTGCCCCTTTTCCTTCCACTTTCTTAATTTTCTGCTCCATTCCACCTATTTTTTTCCTTATATATCTTCCTATCTTTGAATTTTTCCCTCTTCTGTCTCCCACTACTCATAACTTGAATTTTCTTAGTGACACAAACAGAACAACTAACCAGACTTCCTTTCCATTCCTCTGTATCACTGACATTCAAATCATTCCTCAGCTGCATAGTGCATGTCTGGAGTCCATCAGAAGCCCTGAGAATAGGTTGTCTACAGTCCCACAGCAAGGTAAAAAAACACTAGGATTCATTCCTATCAAGGGCAAACAGGTTGTCTTCAAAAAACCTCTAGAAAGTGGTGACCATTTTAACTAAAAGCTGCTTGTACCTAAATTCCACTGGAAAGAAAAAAACAAACACCACCAAAGAATACTGGCCAAGATACCAGGAAACAAAAAGTGTCATTCAGACAGTTTTTCCATTTAAAAAAACCCTAGAAATTATGGACTTTATCTTTTAGAATGAACATAACAAAAATTAGCTTCATATGCACAGAAGTGGACGGATCCCAAAGTCAAAACTACTTCAGTCTTTCTAGCTGACACAAGTGACCATGCCTCCATAGAAACCACAGGCTCTCAGGTAACTAGCCCATTTTAATTACCATAGGAAACAAAAGAGATTATTGAAAAGTAATGGATTGCATAAATTAGAGCTTCTAGAAGTTAAGTTTTATAGCATATGGTTATCTTGTATTTATTTCATCTGAAACTTCAGTATGTGGATAACTCATCTTAACAAAGGTACAGCACTTCCGTCTCCTATTTTTTATAGGGATAAGAGTATGAAATAAGCCTGCCGTGAAGGAAATTGTAGAAAACCAGACAAAATCATACCAATCACACAGGAACAAGAAAGAAAAGGGATAGTTAGTCCATGAAGAGCTCTGATTTTGCAATAAATTAATTAATTCCAGTGCCTGACAAATACTGGATTCAATTTCTCCTTGTTTGCTAATGATTTATTTTTCTCTACTTATTGGCTTCTCTACTTACTCATTCACCATGGTGATGGCAAATAATGCTTTCAGTCCAGTCCTGCCACCCCTCTTATCAAACACAGCCAGTCAGTAGCATCCCTCTTCCCCAGAAAATGGAATTCTTTTCATATTTAGGAAGGGGACACGCAGAAATTCATGCATCCCATCCGGTATGTGGACCTATTTTGTGATCCACTGTTTGGCACTTGGCTTTTAGGTTATTATTTTATTTTGCTCTCGAGCTCAGATGAAAACTTTGCTGTGGTTTCTGTAATGCAGCAACCACTCCATCACGCAATGACAAAACATTTTCCTTTTTAAGAACCCTGTGGAAAATTACATAACTAAAGCCAGCGATAAACATTTTAAAAACTTCAAACTGAAGCAAGATTAGGGAATTCTAGCTATTTAATGGCTCGAGCAAACTTCATTCTACCTAGTTGTGCGCACTCTACAATACAATCTTCACCTATATTCTTTTATGCGTGTTTTTTTCCCTCCCAGAAGAATGTCCGCTTTGGATCACTGAGTGGGTACACTTGGGATCAAACTAATGCTGCACATAATCTGGAATTTCCTGGTTTCTAGGTGCTTTGCAGGCTCGGTAACACTTTTTCACTGAGGTATCTTAAATGCATAATTATTCAGATGGCTTAAATGTGCTTTTTGCTTACAAGTCTCTCTGTTGGTTTTTTTTTTTTTCTGTTTACATATCATACTGTAGCCTAAATAAATGCTAAGACAAAGGCCAAGCTGGCTGGTAGCCCAGAATGCAGTTGTTACCAAACTGACAAGAGACATTCATTAATATGTCTAAATATTGTATTTGAGTTATAACTGAATTCTAAAAGCCGATCTTTACTGAAAGAAAAACGGAGCAACTTTAGAACAGCATAAACAAGCTGCTGGATGAAATGAGAATTTAATGTTGAAGCACGGTCTGACTTACCACAGGCTCTCCATTACTGTAAAACACCAAACACTTAATGACAGGAAGTATCCTCATGTTACCATGGAAATGATTCATGGGCTTAGTTCACGTTAGCGACTAACTCGAAAATTTCCAATAAAAAAAAAACAAACTCCAAACCAAACAATCAAAAATACAGCTAAAAGTGTCTGAAAATTTCCCCCCAAAGTAACTAATTCTGGTAATTCTTCAGGTGACTTTTTCCTTACACACAGCCTGATAAAACGTACGGTAAATGTGAACACAGTACAATTCAAAGATGATCTGCAAAGGCAAATAAAAATGGTATTTTTTCAATCTACTGAGGATCTGAAAGGTGTAAGGGTTAGTTTAAAGTTTTCTTCTACTCATTTCCTTTTGGCTGTTAAAACTTTTGGGATATCAAAGTCTTGTCTTGCGTTTATACATAAGAGAGTTGGAAGACAAGAGGACTAGAACAGAAGTCTCCCTCGGTTCCCATCTGAAGCAGCAGAGTGGTAAGTGATTAATATTGAGATTTTCTTTTTCTCCTGGTTTTCTACCAGAAGCTTGGATTAAACATTTTAAGAATGGCCAAACAAAAATGGGGTTTTACTCAGTCTGATTAAAAATGCCTCTTCTCTCTCAAAGTGCCAGTTTCTTGTGACAGATGATGGCTAGAGATGATAGCTTCATTGCTCTGCTTTTCCAGCTACCCGTAATCTAGTACAAATAGGACAGACAAGACCTGATACATGCACAAAATCAAACAAAACCTTTGCAGAAACCTTACATCTCACTTTAAAACCAAAGCAAGCTCTTCAGGCTCCCCTAGTACGTCTTATAAATATGTAATATATATATATATATAAATAGATAAATATAGTCTTGTCTCCTTTTTGGCTCACTCTTTAGATCTAACCAGGATTTTATTATGGCAAGATAGGCCAATCCCACTGATAAGAACATGCCATATGAAAGCACATGATGTGTCAATTTTTCTCATTAATTAATGCTGACATTCTGGCCTTACTAGATAGTAATAAAATTACAAGACTGTGGGGTGAAGGTTTTATACCTGGTCATGGCTGGCTTCAATGGAGCTTCCGATACCTTGGAAAGTCATCTGCACAGGAGACAGTGTCAAACAGGTCATACACTCTTTGCCATTTTGTCTATCACTGTAGTGTACCTATAACAGAATAACATACGTAATCTGCTAAACACCACATTTGTACAAGGGAGTCATGCTAAAATACTGTCCCTTTTCAACAAGTCTGTAAGAAGAATTCCAAACATTTACATTGAATTCGTCTTTAATATAAAACAAGGAGTGTGTAAAATATCCTAGGTGGTCACATGCTGAACTGGGGGCAAATTTTCTGCACTATGTCTGTTGGATAGTTTTTTATAGTCTTGTGTTCTTCAATTTCTGAGACTTTTGAGGCTGAATACAAGATCGTGCATTTATATAATTATAAGAATTTAGTTTTGTGCTATAGTTTCAAGCCTAGGTGTCATTCTCAACAGCATTTTGTGGCTTAGTTCTAAAACATCCCTGTAAATCATCACGTCTCAAGAAACTTGCCAATAGTAGTTTCAATTTTTCAATTGTAATTCCATTTCTATTAAAATCCACTAACTAATTTGACGTGGCTCGTGTTCTAGTTTTGAAGGTGATTTTGTAATGGAATTCCAAATGAGAGGTAAATTGGAGAAGAATTCGTGTTTTTCCTGAGATGTCTAGGCTATCCTTTTCAAAGAGTAACTCACCCCTTACCCATGTCAAGAAGTGTATGTTGAACCTGAATCTTGCATGTACTGATAGTACTTCTACTTGAATTATTCTCTTTGCTTTCAGGTTCTCTTCATACAGTTGTTAAATCCCCCGAAGAAAGCACGGATTTTAATGTGTGGAGAGAAAAATGAAATGAAACGCTGCTCGCGTTTTGTTGTTAAGAACAAGTTGCCACTCATGCTGAATTGTTGAAATATTACAGTGCTCTGCATAGCTCCTGGCTTCTGACAGGCAGATCAAGCACTTTGTTCTACAGGACAGGTGGAATTTAGTTTATGGTGGTAATTTACATGGGCTATGTGACCCCTGTCAGAAATGGAAAGAGAGATCAGCTCTGCTGGAGACACAGACCCTTTATGTTAGTATCTATTAGACAGACCCAGCTCTGTTAGAGCCGCAGAGCTCAGGCAAAAGTTACATGATAAAGCCTCATCTTGATGTTTAGGCTACAAAATTAAGCTTTATTCTTTCTGAAGAAAACTAGGAGCCATAGTAGAGTTATTCCTGCTGCAATGATATAGCGACATATATGATACTTAGCTGCGCACCATCTGCATTAAATCCCCCCCTAAATGTGCCTAGCTCTTCTCTACCAACCTGGAACACTTCAGCTGTGCAAAGCCAGTGCAAAACCGGCCGAGCGAGAGGAAAACCAAGTCAGTGCTCTATTTCAGAATTCCTTTGCTGACAATAAAACGGTTTTGCTGTGGCCAAAACCAGGACACCAAATGCAAAACTCTTGTGCTGTGTATAGAAATCCTGATTTCACTCAGCCCTTCTGAAAGCTTTCTGGATTATGCTGGTTTCTCTTCCTCTCGACCTCTGCAATATGTGCCTACTAAATTGCTTGTGGCTCTCTGCCAGAAAAGCCATACTACTTACTTAGAAACCACAAGAGGCCCCTTCACATATACAATGGTTTAACTTTGATTAATCAAACGAGGTATGAAGGTATGAAATTTGGCTTGCAAATATAAACTGAAGTTCTTTAAATGTCAGGGACTACTGTTATGACAAGGACTTCTCAAGCTGCCACAACTGCGGTTAGCTGGTTGCAAGCTAGATACTCTGCTGAGGATGTGTTTTGGGAATGGTAGGCAGAGAAAGGGGGCAGAAAAGCTCGAGAGGATGATTCTGCATGGCAAAAAAAATTAATAATAAATAAATAAAGACATAGCAAAAGGGGCAAAATCTGGTGAGCAAGAAAAGCGTACGTCTCAGAGCACAGGTGGAGAAATGGAAAAATAGCACCACATCTGAAGTGCACAGCTTGCTTGTAGGCTTATTTTTAGTGAGAATAGTATGAGTAAGGTTATATACTTCACTAATGTCCACTGGAATAAAGCAAGGCTAAGAGGCTGAAAGAACAGAAGATACCCAGAGGAAAAATGATTAGTATTGCATGTCACTATTATCTGCAATAGCAGATTTGATCCACACTCCCTTTACAGTCACTGTGATAAATTCAGAGTTTTGGTATCTTTCTGGGCTTAAATTTCCCAAAGGAATTTCAGGATGCACTTTTGGCCTCATCTGAACGTATCAAGGGATTATTTTGTGATTTTTTTAGACGATGGTCCTCTAATTATCTCTTGTCCTGTTGAAACACTTCAACTGAACCAAAACAAACGCTGTCTATAGTAACGATATGAATAGTGATACAGAAAACATATATAAGCTCTCTATTTTATTCTTCGAGTTTGATCCAAAGGTGATCCAGAGTGTGCTGCTTGGTTTTGGTTAACCAAGAGCAGTAGGTATTTACCTATTTGAGCAGAACACAGCGACTATGCCCTAATTTCCATCGGTCGCTTTTCCTTTCCATATATTATGGAAGTAAAAATAAAAGAGTTGGGAGAATAATTATTATCTATGTCTGGGACCTAATTTTCAGGCTTTGATTTTTTGAAATTAAGGAGCACTCAAAAGCATATAAGCAGGGATGTTCCAGAACAGCATTAGGATCTGGTTAGGAAATAACAGCCAGCATAGAGACGTCTTAGTAAAGGTTGCGCAAGGTTCTGAGTAAAACGCAACTCCAGCCTCAGACTATTACGAGTGATTTACACGTAATTCTCCTCTGAGGTAGGTCTACGCAGCACAAAGCAGTGCCACAACAACAAGGTCAGGGCAATAACTCTAAAAGAGCCTGCTCATTTATTGGAAGAAGCACATGGCAATGCTAGCTTTTCTCCCGGGTAACTACACATGTGGAGTACCTGAGATAAATCCTACATAACCAGCTCAGGAATCTGAACTACAGCACTCCCTTGCGCTGCGTAAAAGGCAAAGTGCATCCTTGGCATCAAAAGAATGAAATAAGTTCTAGAAGTACTTTTTTCCACAAGCACACACTGTGGATTGACTCATAACTGGGTGCTTTTGCTTTCGATGTTCACACAGAAGCAACTGTACATCCATTGACAGATTGCTTCAGTCAGAAACAAACTGCATAGTACGAGGATACGTGGTGGGGTTCTGCTAACTGGCGCATGTATATAGAAATGTAGGCAAGGGTCTAAAACCATTTGACATCTACGTTGGAATTTGGCCCTTGTTTCTAACATTTTGAACGACTGCAGAGATGCAAATCCTTGGATGGACGTTCATAGCTTCCCATAACGGAAGATAGAAGATGAATGTTTACAATGTTACAACTTAATTCCAAAATTCTCAACTTTATATGTTATTTTATAAAATAAAAACTAAATTACACTGCAAAAAAAAACCAAAACTGCATAAGAAATTACACTTAGGGGTACTGCTATTCTAATGGTGCTGCAAAAGCAGGAAAATTCCCATTTCTTTCATATATATATATGTATAAAGATGTCTCTTGAATCTAGCTTTACTGTAACACCCTTCCTTATGTGCAAGTGTTCTGACAGAAACTGTAGAATAAGCTGCTTTAACACGCTGAATCAACATGCAATTTCAGACAACCACCACTGTTCATCTGCCTAAATTAGTCTGGAAATAAAGTTCTAATGTCAAGCACAGGCTACTTTGCTGGTCTTCAGTGGCCACATCTGAATATGAATAATTTTGCATGAACAAGGGCTGCAGTTTATTGATTCACAACATGGGAAGGTGAGAGATCTGTTTGTGCAAGTTAAGTTTATCTACATTGTAGTCGAGCTCAACTATAATATAATAAACTACTGTTAGAAATGAGCTAACTCTGCATTAACAAGAGACCGAGGGGAGCAAAAATAAAGGCTACTATTTTCACACACTGCTGCTTAGATGTTCACAGTTTGAAACACAACTTCTGTCTGGCCAAACACTTTCTTTCTTGAATGTTTAATAACTTTTTTTTTTTTTTTTTAAAAAATATATTGCCAAAAGAAAGAAGTGATGTGTGACACTGGAGTTCACGTTTCCAAACCAAAACCTACTCTGAGTCAAAGCATCAGCAGGAGTCTTAGAATGCTAGACAGAAATAAACTAGGTAATAAAATGCCATTATGTTCAGCAATGCACAAATCTTCTGGATTGACAAGCCTGGACTACTTTGTTAGAACAAAGGATGGTATTTCTTTAAATCCGCCCCTTAAGTGGAAAGCATCCAATTCAATTCTGAATTTACAGAAGAATTCCCAAGATTTTACAACGGTTGCTCTTGATTTACAGCAACAAGCAAATGGGCTCAAAAATCAAGTCATTTTTCCTCAGACAGGAGTCTCATGAAACATTTTTCTTCCTTTAGCTTCCTGGTGAAACGCTTGCCTTTCCCTTATCGGTCTTTTATCTTCCTCCTCCTGTTGCTCATCTACTGTTAGTCATGTCATCTACTAAAAAAAAATAAAATTAAACAATCCTGTTTGTTTAAGCTCAAATTTTGTTTCATGCATATTTACTGGCTGGAGAAATACTCCTGGAGCAAAACCAGATTAAGTGTACTTGCTCATTTCAATCATTTTCTCAAAGCCAATTTTAGGACCTTTCACATGATAGCGTTGAGTATTTAAAAGCATGAATCCTTGAATTATCCACAGAGTTTTCCTAACAAAGAATAGATTAGTCTCTTCAGATACAGAGTAGCATGAGAGAGATTCCAAATACCACTCTGCATTCTTACTACTTGCTTTATAATTTCATATATTTTATTTGGGAGAGTAGAACAGAAGTAAAATAAATAAATGAATAAAATAAACCTGGGAGGAAAATCCCATTGTATGAACAAAAGCTTTTCCAAAAAAGTTGAAGCACAGACACAAACACCAAGACTGAGACGAAAATAAAAAGTAATTTGTCCTCGATGAAAAAAAGAAGACATACAGTAAAAAAAAAATAAAAATCAGAAAAAAAAAAAAAAAAAGGTTGAATCAAACTGTTTCCTGCAATGCTGGAGATCCTTGATGTAGTGCAATTACTAAATATAGTATTTTACTAATGTCAGCAGGGAGCTGGCTCACTGCGTGCCCTTCAGACGGTTTTAATGGTCACCCCCTGTGGGACAAATCTAAGGAGTGCATGAAAAACACCCGCATTTAAAGAAAGCCCCCTTGCTAGATCATTAAGGAAAGATAAAGGCCTGTAGGTTCGGATGTGATGTATAACACAATCATTGTGTCAAGAAAACATATGTCTGGTTACTGCACCTCAGGTTCATTAATCGCCGCGGCTGCTTCACAGCAGTGGGCAACGTTTCCACCGTAGCTACTGCACGGAAGGGCAAAGACACGAGGTGGCTTAAAGACTGACAGTTGAGCAGCAGCTCCTGATCTAGTCCAACATGCTCCTCTCTGTATTACAGAGTTTGAAGAGCAGCTGTACGGCAGTCTTAAATCTTCATTAAAATACAGTGCTAGGCTTTAGACTAAGAAATAGAGCATTGCTATCCCATAAATAGGTAACAACAAGCAGAGCAAGGGCACTGTCACAGGGTACTGAAGGTAGCATCATATACTCCTCACATCTCCAAAAACATGTCAAGTACAAATAAGAGTGGAAAAAAAACTTACTTGACACAGTTCCCAAGGAGAATATATAAAATATCTGCTCAATACAAAATGTCATTTGAGCCAAAGAAGCTTTTGCATCATTTTTTTTTCATGCCCATCTTTAGATATCCTCTGAAGTCAGAGCTGCTGCTTGAGTAACGTGGGGGATTAAAAATAATAAATTAATTACTCGGAAATTAAAACCCTGCAAAGCCCTACAAAATAAGTTATACCCGGCGTATCTTTTTGCATGAACAACTCGTTTGCCTCTGATCTATCCACCCATAATCAGTCAGGGGAATACTGTATTTTCAGGGAGAGGAGTTGAAATGAGTTTTATGATTCATGGTCAAAGGAAATAGGAAAACCTGGCAACGCTGAGATCTCCTCCTTTCATCACACAGGGTAAAAAGAGAAGGGAGGTGAGGGAGCGTGTGTTCTGCTAATCCAGTATACAGAGCATGAGCTTGGCCGGGGGCACTCGTGGAGGAGCCTGTGCCCCGGGTACCACACTGAATGCCTGGCTGAAGGGAGAGAGGGTCTTGATTAGTTTGGAGAGAGAAAATAGCCAAAAAACCACCTCCAAAAGCCTCGGCTTCAAGATACACTCAGAGGAGTAAACTAACTCATCTCTTTTCTCCTTCCTCACCTCTCCTGTTGCTTCTCTTTTTAAGGGTTTTTGCTCGAGGGCCGAGTTCCCTCATTAGACCTAAAGCTAAACCCCAGCCTGTTATCAATTCGTTATTGCACCTTCGCATTTTTGCCAGCTGAAGCCTCCAGTCTTTCCCAGTTTTGGCCAGGTACCAAGCCAAGGTCCCTACCTCAGTTATCAAGCCACGTTAGGATTTACTTAGAAATATTTTGGCAGAGGAATGCAGCCTGGTGCATTTAGTGCTGGCTGCTTTATTTTGAGAGATCCTGAGAGCTTTTAAACTTTCTCACATGTAAGACCCTCTAAATTCTAAAACGGGTTATGAAAATAGAATTCACTTTTCTTCCATGGACCAAGTTGCATGCAGGGATAGGTAGGAGGATTTTAATGGCTATCTGCAAGGCACCAAGAAAGAAAGCTAAAATGTTAGGAAGGTAACATCCACACCATACCTGGGCACCCATGCAGTGCCATTAGCCAGTCACTCCCTGTTTACCTTCTTGCCTTTTAGAAGCTGAAACAAAAGCAGCACCTGGCTGTTTCTGGAGGCAAGAAGAGAAAAACTTCAGCAGCACTTGAATCAAGGGCTTTCTTTCATCGGAAGAAGGAGAGAGATAACGATGGCCAGAACAGAAGAAAGCCAGTTTAGACAGAGTTCTGGCCAGAAGCCAGGTAGTTGTAGACCTTGTGTTACTAAATTTACTGCCCCTTGAAGCCAGATTTGCATTTGTTTACCTAATTCTGCATACCTCAAATTAATTCAGACACAGTCCTTGTGGAGCAAATACTACACCTCCCATAGCATGCTCTGCGAATTAATATGGTTTTCAAACTTGCATACCTTTCCTTATGGAAATTGATGCAAGAATGCTTCATATGGTTATAGGATAATATGGACTAGATGGTCTACAGCCCACTGAAGCATTTCTGAAATAAATGGAAACTAATAAAACCATTTCTTGTAGATCTACCCTGGGTCACTGCCATCAACTGTGGTACTGTCTGCCTTCCCTCTGAAGTTAGTTGATTAAAACCCCCCTATAAACCAAAACACAATGAAGTCCAGGTGCTTTGATTTTCACATGAAGCTCGCTCGCTCTCTCAAGAACAATTCTTGCTATCAGCTTGTTCTGTTTTATCTCTCCCTCTATTTCACATTCCCAACATGTTTTCTCACTTCTGGCTAGTCGTGTATAAATCAGGATTTGGAGACCCCGAAGCCCTTTTCTACATAAAATAGCCATTCGATGTCAAGTTGATTTTCAGTGTAGCAGGACATCTGCAAGTTCTGAGAGCCAGGTAACGGCTCTCAAACAACAGGTAGCCTGGTCTTGTGCAAATCAGAGAGGCCACTAAATAAATCAGTAAAATCCTGACTGAGCTGCTGCCTTTCCTTGGAGGGAGGAACAAAAATAGTGGTTGTCTTCAATAAACGGGGAAGTTTTGTAGAAAAAAATAACTTCTGATAAAAGGGTGTAAGTTTTCTTCAGAGGACAACAACCGAAAGTTCACACAGATAAAAGGAACTCCCTTATTTCCTGACTCCTGCCCAGTGACACACAAGCGTAATGTTCATTTTCTTCATAGAGGCTTTTAAGGTGCCATGTTTTGGCTTTGTGATCAACACAACGTGGATAACACACTAATGTTTTAGCTATGGCTGAACAGTGCTCATGCAGCATCAGGGTGTTTTCTTGCTTCTCCCCCTGCCCTGCCAACAAGCTGGATGGGGATGGGCAACAAGCTGGGAGGGGACACAGCTGGGAGAACTGACCCCAGCTGACCAAAGGGACATCCCACACCTATGCCATCCTGCTTGGTAATAAAAGTTACCCAGCTAAAAATAAAAGTATCCAAACACCTGAGATACTGAGGACTTTGTCAACCAGTTCTAAAGGTGTTTATACTCCCCGTGGGTAAGAGACAATCAGTGCTGCTGAGATAATTGTACTGGCCGCTGAGTATGGTACAGTAAAAATACACAAGACGACAAATTCCTTCTGCCCAAGGGTGGATTTCAATACTTTCAGCAATGACACAAGCACAGCATCATTCCACACATCATTCTAGAGGAACTGATCTGACCACTGAGCAGGCACAGTGCTAGAAAACTTGACTAAGACACCGGGACAGGAACCAAAAGCATGATTCCACAGCTTGTTTTGCAGGAGCAGGTACTTTTAGCACATGACAACACAGTCACCCTCGAGCTACTTCAAAGGGTTTCATGAGTACTCATTTTAACATCTAAACGTCACTAATTCCCACTGCCTTTTGAGTGTTAACGTTAAGGCAAAGCAGCTGATCAGAGTTCCTTCTAAACCTGATTATACACTACTATTTCTGAATAATTCCACTACTATTTCTGAATAATTTCACTTCTATTTGCAATCCAGTCAATTCTGCTGGGAAAGTCTCTCCCATGCCTTGAGGGGAGGAGAGGGGGAAGCAGGGGTTAGATGAACAGTTATATACAGAGAATTATAGGGAGGTTTGACTCCAAATGTGGATGAAGCAAAATTTGCTTTAGCAGTCTTATTTCAAAAGTATTTTCTAACTTTATTCTGAAAAAAAAAAACCACATTAATTTTTAATATCCTAATCTTTTAAGAGAAGATGTTCTTAAAAGAAGCTTTTTATAGAAAAGACAGCTTACTCACACAGCCTTCAAATCCATTTGACATTAACGATGCCAGGATGTTGTAATTTCAGAAGCTTCCTTTAATTATTCTTTGGTTTTTCTAATTTGAATGAGTTAGACTTTTGTTCTTCCCAGAACCAGTCCATTTGCTGGGATCCCAGCCCCAAGCTCGCGGCAGCCTCAAATGTTTCTGTAGCTGACACATTGAAGGACAGAAGAGCATCATCTGGGTTTACGTTTGAGTTTTCAGCACTCTCTTCCTCATTAGCTGCTGCTAAAACATACCTTTTGATTCATTCATCTGCAGGCATCGTTGAAAATCCACTCTCTCTGACAACTAGCACTACAATCACAACTGTATTTGTTATAATAGATTCAGTACATAGAACCCTTCCCCCAAAACAGTGGAATTTTATGGGGGTTTTAATTATTTTTTTTTCTCAAAAGTGATCTGGGGGAAATTTGAGGAAAATTACATCAGCCATTCATGACTCATAAGAAATGGTTTGGGTTTTGCTCAGTTTACCACAGCTCAGTTCCATTTCACTCCTAAATGAATGATCCCTTGAATACAGTCACCACAAAGGATCCCCTGGAATACAATCACCACACAAAGGATCCCTGGAATTCAATCACCAGAAAATGATTAAACTTCTAATTAAAACTTTTGGAGTGTAGGTTCAGTAGGTAACTACTGAGGAAGAGTGGAGGTGAATGACAGAGTGGGACTGCACAAAGCAGTGAGCCATGAGAAAGGCTGAAAGAAGCAAAAAGAAGTTGTTGCTTTCTATCCTGAAAGAGGAATGGGAATGAAAACAAATCAAGCAAACAAAAGAAGATCGTTTGTTGCCCCCCATCCATAACTGAAGTGTCAATCTGTTACCTTCAGAGGTATATCAGCTTGCACAAGTAAACGATCTGGCCTTATTTTTGCAGTCCCAAGTTATACTGAAGATCATAAAAAGAGAAATATCCTGGTGTGCTGGCAAAGACCAATGAAACCTCCATCGAAAAAACATCCTGCTTGCTGCAGGAGGCGAAAAAGATAGACTGAAAGGGGCTAAGATGGTGCTTCTACTGAGGTAAAACCAGACTCAGAGGTAAGAAAGGAGGAAGAGGGAAATAGCCAATGCCAAGAGTCCCAGGCAGCTTTGGGAAATTAAGTATGCGTAGTTTGCTCAGTCACGTAACGAACAAGAACTAATGAAAGGAAAGCTGCTTCCACCTAGGGAAGTCCAATGAATTTCAATTTAACGAAGCGAGCAACGTTTCCTCATTGTGACCTGCTTTGGAGAAGTTCTGGAAAACATTTTGAATTGAAATTGTTATTTCGGCACATGCTGACTCATAATTTGCACACAAAACGTTAACGAAGGAAGATAAAGGCGGTTGCACCAAATCTCAAGATACGAAAGCTGCATGTGATGATAATAAATTATATCCCAATTATTTCCATCAGGGTTAACCCCAAATCCCTCATTCCTTCCTTTTGTATTCAAAACCCCCACTGAACTCGGATCTGATTTTCATGACTGTTGTCTAGATTTGCTTGAGAAAGAGTTTCAGGCCCAAACTATTAAAAAGACCAGGAACTACTTAACTATTGCAGACATGGTCAGCAAGTTCTGACAGCGAACTGGTCAAAGAAAAAGAGATCTCGGGTAAAAGCACGGCTGGAATTCACAAACCTTCACACATTCAGGTAAGGCAGAGGTGGAGGTCACACAGCACCCTGTACTTGGGAAGTCAGGTGCCGGTTCTGCAATGCTGCCGCACGGCAGCAGCTACAGCTCGATCTGGGAGAGACCACAACACAGCCTAGGCTACAATCAATGGCTGCTTCAGATGCTGCGCAGAGTCTGAAGAAGCCAGACTTGCCCCTTTTTGCTCTCAGTGACCTCAGCGAGGGTGGTGAGCAGACATCGAGGAAAGCACCATTATCAATCACAGCAGAATGACAACCCGCAGCACGGGAGGACGCGGCCCCATCAGACAACGCGATACAGGGTCGAAGCCTCCAAGGTAGGACTGACCTCAGGAAAGTTCTCAGTGTAGGGCAACCAAATTTGCAGAAGGCCATGTAGGGCACCCAGGCTTACAAGTGAACTGGAAGACGGGTACCTAATCTGCATAGGTGTTTATGAAAATCCCAAGCAGCATTCACCTTCTTAGATGGTTTTACAGGGCGAATTGAACTCACTATTAGCATCCTGCAGCAGTTTTCAAAATGGCATTTAGGAGCTTTTTAAAATTTAACCTGTTCCAAGAAATTTGCCATTACACACAAATCAGTCCAAAACTACAGCCCTTTCCTGGAAATCCACAGAGGCTTGGATTTCCCTGGAATTCTCTTCACATGCGTATCTCAGTAGGGAGATCCAAGCACTTCCAAGATTGATTTCCAAATCCAAAGCCCAACAAAGCAAAACGAGCATTTGTTTTGATTAAAGCCACAGCAGGGAAAGGTTTGAGCTCAGTGTCAACCCTAATGCAAGTACAGAAAATGTAGTTTAGGCTCAGCGGTACCCAGCAATTCAATTTCCTCAGCAGAGAGATGTTCCAGTCCCTTCATCATCCTCGTAGCTTCTGTTGGACTCTCTCTGGTATTTCCCTGTCCTTCCTGTACTGGAGAGCCCAGAACTGGACACAATACTCCAGATGTGGTCTCACCAGTGAGAGCAGAGGGAGAAGAGAACCTCCCTCGACCTGCTGGATGCAGTTTTCTTTATGCCCCCCCGGAGACCTTTGGACTTCTTGGCCACAAGAGCATGTTGCTGTCCCATCAAGAACCTATTGTCCACCAGGAGACCATGGTCCCTCTCCATGGGGCTGCTTTCCATCAGGTCAACCTCGAACCTGTACCAGTTCCTGGTGGTGTTCCTCCCCAGGTGTAGGACTCCACACTTGCCCTCATTGAACTTCATGAGGTTTACTTTTGCCCAGCTCTCCAGCCTGTCCAGATTTGGCTGGATGGCAGCACAGCCTTTGGTGTGCCAGCCACTCCTCCCAGTTTCATACCATCAGTGAACTGGCTGAGGGTGAGCTGTCCCTTCATCCAGGTCACCGGTGAAGATGTTATGAATAAGACCAGACTCAGTACTGACCCCTGAGGAACACCCCTAGCTACAGGTCACCAACTGGACTCCTCACCACTGATCACAACCCTCTGAGCTCTCTCACTCAGACAGTTCTCAACCCATCTCACCGTCCCCTCCTCTAACCCACGCTCCCTGAGCTTACCCACGAGGCAAGTATGGCTGTGGCTGTGCACTGGGACTGGCTGTAGGCACCCAATCAAGGCTTTTTACATTATACAGTCTTTCCTTCGTGGAAATTCCCTGGGGAATTTTCTCCTGGACAACATACAACTTGTGTTTTGCCTCAGTAGAAGAAACTGCAGGCTCAAATTATTCGTGTGTAAACAGCTTCTCTAAATGTTTCCATTTCAACAAACTCTCTGAATAATTTACTGCACTTAAACGGTCAGCAAAAATATCTGTAACTTTCCTAATCTAGTTACACAACAATGAGCAAAATACCACAGTCACTTAAAAATAACAATTTTACCAGAGCTGAATTTTCCTTTAAACAATTTCCAGGCAAAGTCTGCAAAAGAATTAATGGGTAGATCATATTCATAAATATGAAGCAAGCACTAAAAATGCTTTATTCAGAGTTTGTGAAGGCTTGCTTGAAGTATTTGTGTTTAATTATCGATGGTAATTTGAAGCCTGAGCCTTGGAAGTATCCAAGCTTAACACCTATTTTTCAGTGATACTTAGGTGCTGCTTATCAACTACGAGTATCTTCAGAATAGTAAGCCATAAAACCAGGAAAATGCGATTTTTTTTTTAGTACTTCTCCACACACTGGTCCAAATAAGTCTTACGGGCTTGTAACAAAACACAGCCGAGATCATATACAAACAGTATAGAAGAATTTAAAGTAGACAATGATATTTGAAAGACGTGTCCCCTGCAGCTAAAGAAGTTCAAAAAACCCCCATTCAAATAAGCAAATAACATATTTCTTTTTTTTACATTTACAAATAGAACATCATATGAGTATTTATTGATTTTTTTTTTCTTTAAAAATTCAAAAAATACATTGTAACAGAACAGAATGTATATGTTCTTCAATGAAAGACAAAACTATGGTCATCATCCGGGTCAGAATACAAATACATGCTAACAATTTAAGATAATTTTGGATCATTCAGAAACACGAAACGAGTTTGCTGTTTGCAAACGCAGTAGTTTTCTACTTAGTAATATGCCTGAGAAAGTTAACCTGTAAAGAAAACAACTTTTAAAATACAAAGCTTTCTAGGCTGCCACAGTGGAGAGATTTCTGATACGGAGCTGACTGGTCTGAGCCATTCCCTGCAGAGATTCTGTGCGCTGCTCCAGCTCAGCTCAGCCACTCAGCAGCGGCCGAGCTTCACACCCACACCGGGCTGACTCGAGCAGGGGATTAAAAAGGATGCTGAGATGATGTAGAAGCATCAGTTACATGCTAGATAGATGGTAAGAATCGAGATTCTCTCCCGAGCTTCTCGGTTTGTATCAGGGCCAGGTAAAAAGTAGTAGTCTGGTTTACAGATTAAATGGATTATGTCTTTTTTGGCTCAAGGTAAGACCCTTTAAAAACCATTTCTACATAAGCGTCTAGAATCAAAGCATAAAAAAAAAATCCAGGACAAACATAACTAATCATTTTACAGTAACCACATACTGGGCAAGTAGGAATCAAAACAGTAACAAATTGTGCATCGGTTCTGTGGAAGTGTTACGAGTAGACACAAGCAATCTGACAAGATGTGAAAGCGAGCAGGGAAAACTTCACGGATTTAATTTCTTTTCATCAGAATTCATCTGTTTCTACTGTAGGCAGGTAACATATGGAACTCAGGAAAACTGAATTCCTATTAGCAGCTTAACTCTACTACAGTGAGGCTTAGGCTTTTACTCTTTCTTGCGTTAAAAGACATTCAATCTAATGAATCACAAATGACATTTTAAAATGAAGACCGGAAGGTAGCCAAATGTACATTTTTAGACAGAAACAGCATTAGGTCAAATCCACAACGGGCAGTATCTGATGTACACAAATGTAATTTCACTATGCTGCTTACGCCAACAGAACATCTGACACTCTCTCCAATTCTAGCAGCCTCTTTTAAATCACTTCCAATGACTGCACACTTTGTAAATTACACGGGCTTTGATGGAAAAAAAATAAAATCATAAAATCAATCATTATCAGGCATGCAAAAATTCTAACAGAAACCTCCCGTTTCCAAAATTTGGTTACATGATCAAATTACATAGGCTAGAACATACGAAACCAACTTTGCAAATAAAACAAATTCACAACACCGAAAAGGAAAACAAAACAAAACAAAACCCTACAACACACACACCAAAAAAAAACAAAACCAAAAGCATATTTCTACGTAGCTGGTCCTATCCTCCTACGGTGCAACACAGTAAAATGAGCTACTAGCCATACAGGCGTGTAATTTTGCATGTAATGGTGACTGGGAAGAGGTTTCCTTGGAAGAGGTTTCCTTTTCCCATCTTCCAACACTGCAAAAATGACTGGATGTACTAACAGAGGCTGCCACCATCCTGTGAAACGTAGGCTTCCAGCCAGTGCTGGACACAGGTTATCAGCTACCTGCTCACCACTGCGGTTCGGCTTACGTTCTTTAGTAGACCGTGATGTCAAAACCATTCTGCATTGCTTTGACACCAGGTCTGCTCCGAGGTTGCACCTTCGAATCAAAATGGTGTTGTACAGGTTAGGACCAGGAGGTGCAGGGTGGGAAGCAGAGTAACGGCTTTATCGCCCCAGCCCAGAAGATGCACGCCAAGTTAAAGTGGTGCATCAGTACCTTCTGGATCAGAGGTGAAGAGAGAAACCAACACCAGAGCGGTATGTTAAGCTTCTAATGCCAAAAGGTGAAGACTCTCAAAGAAGTGCAAGTAAAAAGCATAATTTAAGCCTGTAATTATTTAAGGAGAATAAACAAAGGAGGCAATGATAGCCTGTGGGAAGGCAGGAACAACAACAAAAAAAAAAACAGAGAAGGGATGTGTATATTGGTGCATGAATCTCCTGGACTCAGAGATTGCCTTGGACACCAGCTAATTTTACAAGATAAGTTACATGCATGCCCACATTCAGGAGGGCAACAGTGACACCTTGATGGCAATGCTATGATTCTGGCTGAAGAGCTTCATTTTCCCCTTCCCATACCTGAAAGCCTTGAATCCTTGCCAAATACTCCAGCTGTTTTGAAGGCTGCACTGCAGAACAGGGGGAAGCAGGAGATATTCCTTTTAGACCTATGGCTTCGGCAGTTGGGGACGTTCCATTCATGAGAAGTTCCCTGGCAATCGTAGCTGTACTATTGGTTGTAGGAGATACGCTGAAGAAAGAGCTAGAAGTCTGGCTCATTTCTTTGGACGACAAATAGCTTACAGTGGTACCAGGGGCTGATTTGTTGCGGCTTGCTTCCATCTCTTGATAAACATCGGGAGAGAGATGGAGTATTCCCTTTGGTGCTAAAAACAGAAACAAAGATCACTCTCATTACTCTAGAACGAGTTGGACGTGTGAGCAATTTTCATTAAAATATTTTGCAGTGAAGGACAAAGGGGACATTTAGAAGAAGTATCTTTCTCCACCCCTCCTGCAGTAACTGTAAATGAAATGGTATCATTTATTTAGAAAGAAAGCAGATCTGAAGTGCTCCTCTTCTTAAGAAGGTACAAACCTGGACTTTAAAACTGTGGCTGGCACAGAGTACACGACACGAACGAACCAGGTTGGGAGATCTACAAACCATGAGAAATAGCTGCTACTTCGAAACAGTAGCGTAATCTTTATTTCCCTACAATCTTCTGCCTCCTACCTGATAGAAGGATTTAATATCACATATTATTTAAACCAGCCCATGTCAGCACTGCTGCCACCAGAAGTAGGTGGGTTTTTTTCCCCTCTCCCACCTAACAGCTGCTGTTTGTACTCTCCAGCTGCTCTACTGCTTGTGCCAGCACCAGCAGGACCACGCAGTGATGCTCATGAGAATGAGCTGTTGGAGGCAAAGGAAGGGCAGGATGACTTGTTGAGGTAGCAGCCCTGTCTCAAGTGCTGGCCTAAAGTGTTTGCTGAATAACAACAGCAGCCTGGGATTAAATCATCTGCAATTGCCCTGCAACCACACAGGTACTGTGTTAATGATTTCCTTTCTTTCTCTCTCTCTTTCTTTTTAAAGTTTCTTTCTTTCTTCCTAAAGTTTGAAACGTGCAATTTCATATGAACAGCCCACTTTAATTTTCTAGCATACATCTGAAAATAAGATGGGTGAGCCTTAGCCATATGGCATTTCGCTCTAGGGATAATAAACCTGTTTGTTAACTGATTTAGCAATCCCAAGAGAAATCAAAGGGTTCAATTCTTAATTCATTTGCAGTACATATTACGTTCATCTCGGAATGTAGAATAAATTCAAAGAAGGGAGGAAAATTAATTTCCAGTTACCTAGAAAGGATTCCTTTAAAGCCAGTAACGTAGCAGTATTTCTAAATAAAATGTCTACCACAAGGAGAAGGCTGAAGAGAATATTAGGTAATATAAGAGATAATATCTCTTATCCAAGAGATGACTTGAATGAAAATTAAAAGGGATAATACAGATATCGATAGTCAATGTCAGGTTACAAAACCAAACTGCAACGGTAATATTAAGTGGCAAGTGTTCAACACCTCCTAAGACCTGCCACCTGCAAATCTGATTCCCTGTGAATAGTTGAGAAACAAAAAAGAAACTTTAACGAAAGGTAAGACAGTATATTTGTTAAAAATAAGATAACAGTGGCCTCCCCAAATCCATCTTAGATAAACATAGTACAATGTTAACTTAAAAAAAAAAAGTTTAAATCAGTTTAAAATCAAGTCCAGTGCTGCAGATGTCTGTTGCATTGATGTAATATTACTTAAAACAAACATTTTACATGCTTTCTCAGCCATTTCACTGTTTTTACATGATCCACCCAAATATCTAACTGCTGTCTGGAACAATGGACTGGAATGCTTCCAGATTACTAAGCTTTCTAAATGTTAAAATAACTAATATGCAGCATATGATGAATAAAAGGATATCGAGCAAATGCTCCCAAAGCACTGGCTTTAATGGTGATATTAAATTAATAACAGTACTTTTACATTTCTGCAACACCTTCCTGCTAAAGACTTCAAAGTGCCTTATAAAGAATAATTAATTTGTATCATACCTTGGCTCTGAGAGGCAGGTCTTACATTATCATCATTGATTATCTCTGGAAACAAAGTAATATAATATTCTAGACGTTACATTGATATAATTACAAGCTATTAACTTTTTCTACTCAGGGCCTGCGTTTCACAAAACTTCTTACAAACATGTTTGGAAAAGGCAGTAAAAAGGTGGTCTTTTTGAAAACTTTTATCGAGCATATATTAATTCTAATTCATGATCTAGTTTTAATATATTAGTGAGGATTTTTCTGTAAATTTCATTCCTGCTTACTTCAACTCCCTTGAACTGTAGAAGAGCTTGTGTGTGTGTATATATATATAACCATCTAGTTACAGTAGTAAAGCTGTTATCACAAGATAAGGACTATTGACATCAACAAAGGGGTATGTGTAGGAAGAAAAGAACTCTTCAGAAATTACCTTAATCAGTCTTCAAAGAAGCACTTGAATTAAAAAAAAAAGGCGGGGGGGGGGGAGAAAGAAATAGTATCTTCTTAACACCTTTATGCATTGCAGGAGAACATCTCTGGTGAATATTTTCATCTTTTTATTAGTCTTTCAGCTAAAAAAAAAGAGTTTGATTTTTATGCCCACTATATACATACCCCATACTAACATCACCACACTCCAAAGCCAGCATGGCAATTATTGGGAGTCACAAGATCTACAGTACTACCATTTAGACCAACATCGTTGCACCTTCTGCTGGACATTAACTCAGAAGTACATCCATGAAACATGTTAAAATAATTTTCATTTGTATTACTGAAACGTGTGGGCAAATGTGGTAGGAAACCAGGCAGGCAAGGTGATCACTAACATCTGAAAAACATGTCTTATTCACCCCTGGCAGCAATTGTTGGCTGTCTCTCACAATCTTCTGAAGTCTCTGAAAATTCCACAACAACGACCTCCCTTACCTAGGAACAAATTTCTTCATCTTCCATGGTCTACTTTTGCTGTCACTTACTAGACAACTGCAAAACAGTTTAGACTCCAAGCAAATGCGAGATTAAGGTACAAAACAGCCCAAGTATCCTTCAAAAGCCTTTCCCTTGAAGTGCAATCTCAGTGGTTTGCTTCCACTTTTCATAGCAGCAGTAGCAGAGGTGGTCTCCAAAGGATCTGTTGGGGTGGTGTTATTTTTATCCCTAACCCTTTCCCTTTAGGGTTCCCTTGGCTGGGAAGACTGATCTTTCCATGAAAGAGTCCCCCACTCTTTGGACCTTTGCTCTTTCTGGAGTTCATGACTAAAACCATTCGAGGGACTTTGCACACGGGGAATGCGGTGAGAAATGACTGACGTGACACCAAAGGAGTCTAAACTTAGTAAGACTCTGCAAAAATGGAATTTGCCAATAAGCAGACAGTGACAAGTGACCCTGTAGCAGGGGGCTATGAAGTTAAGAACAGTTCAGAGCGATGGTAGCGTTGCCTGCACCCTCACAGATATTAGTGTCTACACTGGTACCACTGGTGGTCCATCTTCAGTTTTCTATTTCTGTCAGGAAGACCAGAAAACATGAAAAGCTGAATTTTCTGTTTTATCATTCAACTCCCAAAGATGACCTGGGGAATCAGGCTAGCCTTGTGAATCCACACCTAGGTACATATGCTGCAATTTTCCCTCTTTTCTACTTGTTCAACAAGGGATGCTCTTCCTCTGCCTTCACTAAATGACATCTCTTGGGTTGAGGTCAACTCATTGACTTTCAAGTGTTCGTGGACACTCAGTATACTTGGTCTAAAGCACAACTTTATTCTTTCTTGGAGAAGTAGCATTTTCTCTCTCGCCTGTCCTTACAGGAAAGCTGTGCATCAGAAGCAGTGTCAGCTGGTGTATCACTTCACCCAACACCCCTGAAGACCACATGCTCTTCTCTGCATTACACCCAGTGGTATGAGGCACCAGAATGCAGGAGCCTTGTCCTGTGTAATGATGCAAAGTAGACCATGATATAAATCTGTACATGACATGCTCACAAATTAACATCCTGATATATGAAATAACCCATCACTGGATGAAGAAAGGATTGTTCAGAAACAATCAGTATTTTCAGGACTGAATAAAATACTTGATCAGATAATCCACAAAACCCTTTCCTTCAGATTATGCTACCTCTGCTCACAGTGAGTAAAGCCTTTTATATGGTGCTGCTTAAAGTATGCGGCAAACTTCTGTAGTAAGGCATTAAGCAGGAAAAGCTAGACCCAGATCTAATCCTGACTTGACTATTATCTAAGTTAAAATGGACAAAACCTTAAGAGGCATGGAGGAATTTCACGTGCAATAATTCCTCCATAGAACTGGCAGGTTCTCAACACGCCCTTAGAGTACGACCCATTACAAATCCACTAAGAGAAATAAAAATTAAAAAAAGAAAAAGAGAGAATTTAGAAAACCAAGTAACCGTTTCAATAACAAGACTGAAAAATGTAAATATTTATCAGAAAAAGAAATGATCGTTTTAGACTCTGCTCATTGAAAAGCCTATTTATATACTAGAATATTTTAAACTTTTATTACCTCAGTAGGAACTTGGAAAACGTCAGTCAAGCTATTGAATAGGCAAATAGCACGGCTCTTACGCTCTCAGTAACAGTCTACACACAATCTTGGCTCGAAATACCAAGATGCAATCATTACCTACTTAACACAGCTATCCATGGTATTTCTAAGTCACCAGCTACTGCAGTATTCAGACATGAAAAAATGTTGTCATTACACAATGTCCTTCAATAGAAAGATCTCATCTACGTGACCTTAAACAAACTGATGTTATAGAAAGTTTGTCATTAAAATGCTAGTCTAGTTAACCTTAAAATAACCATGACACTCAAGTAAGTACTATTTAGTTGTTCTTCATCAAGTCAGGTCTTGATATCCTTAATTTCACTGGAACATTTCCTCTACAGCCAAAAAGGAAACTGAAGTATCACAGGAGACTTCAGTTGTATACATTCCTGTAACATTTGGTGTTTAACTCATGTGAGGGAAGTCCTTTGAAATCTTCTCCCAGTCTTTACTCCTGCTTGGGAAAACAAGATTCTGGTAAAAAAATAAGACTTAAGTGTTTGCAGTGGGGAATTTCTACAGGATATTCTATGGAATATTCCAACAGACAGATGAAACACCTGCAGCATTATTTTTACACGTTAATCTCTGCATCGTATGTTTCCAACAATGTGCAAGGATATCAGATAACCCAAGAATAAGATGAAGCAGGTTCTGAGAAGAACCAATCTAAATGCAGACAAGACAGGATTCTTATCAGTAAGAGGATCGGCCACTCTGGAGCAGGAGCAAAACAAGCTAGTGAGCTGGCAGATCAAACTGCTTGTAAAAGCTGCAGCTAAGTGATTTTTGAGAGGCTAAAGCAACTGCGAGAGTGCCTGAGTGCAACAGGAGGTGACCTGTGCAGGCGAGACTATTCGTTAACAGACTAAGAGGGGACTGAGAATTGTGATGATGAAAACAAAGGCACGACCCACATGTCGAGCAGATGAAAGAATGAGCCAGTCTGCTAGACAAGGACAGAGAGGTTGCTGAAGCTAAGTTCAAGAGGGACATCAACAAGCACGGCATAGGTATGAGTGAAGATGAAATAGAGGAGAAAGTGGTGGGGGAGTGGAAGTCATAGGGATAAGATGTTTGATGGAAAGGGAAGGAGATGGAGGGGAGAATGGAGGATTAAGTCTTGGTTCTGACAGTGAGAGAGCCTCAGTTCAATTCTTCCAGGATGTTATTATTCTAGACTGAGAGTGAGGTACATGGTGGGTTCCAGGGTGGGCAGGGAGGGCGAAAGGGGGTAGGAAAAGTAGAAAAGACATCAGAAAAGTGGAAGTATTTAGAATAACACTGTACTAAGGCTAATTGTGTGCTGTTGCTCCATTTGCTTGGCTAAGGACAGAAATCCATAATTTAATAATAATGTAATTTA